>JAEMPF020031098.1:0-10686 GCA_022496165.2 Catalaphyllia jardinei | reverse complement strand
ATTTATTCCAAACATTTTGTGCGTGTTTATAATCTTCATCAGATATATGTTCACTATTTAAAATACTGTAGAATTCTTCTTTTGATGGAAGTTGTTCTTTAAACTTATTAAAACTATCCATATAGTCATAAGGATAAACTCCTTTTCTAGTCATCAAATCTAATTTTTTACCTTCAAATACTTCAGAGGTATATTTTAATGATTCTTTTGGCATATTGCTCACTAATTTTTCTAGACTGGAGCTCATGAATTGGAAACTATCAAGGAAAACTAAGCTATTACCAAGCATGAACGCCATATACTTTTCCATATTATTAGGGATGGCATTGATGGTAATCTCTTGCTCCTCACCTTTCTTATTTTTATAAACATATTTCTTAACAATGGCTCCAATCTCTTGCATAATGAAATGAGAGTCGTAACCACGGAGATTATGGAATATAACAGGTATTTTTACTTCTTCTGGTTTCACTCTGAGTTTCAAATTACAATCTTGATGAGCAGATCCTCTATATTTACCAGTGATATGACAGTGGTCTCGAACTTGAATATCTTTATCAGTATATTTTTTATCACAAATATGACATTCTTCAGCTTTTTGAAATTGCTTTTCATCTTCTTTTGTCATTTTCAATGGTTTATTAAATTCTTTTTTCATCACTCTCTTACAATATTTGACTTCTTCTAACATAGCTTCCATGAATTTGAAAACTGCCTTTTCACCTCTATACGTTTTAACAGTTTTGCTATATTTATCATTATAACAACAGACAACCTTATAACCATAGCCACAATCTGTGTGCTTCTGGTATACCTCTGTAAATGATTTGTTGTCATTGGGTTGGCAACCAGATATCTTTTCAGTGATAGCTTCAAAGTCAGCGTAAATCACAAATGGCACAGGCTGTTGTTTATTATGATTATTATATTTTAGGATATTGTTATCAGGATCAGGCATTTTTACTGCTTGTGCTCCGTTAATTTGAATACAATTATCTCTATGATTGTTCAAGACTATTTCAGAGCTGAAACACTGAAGGCAATACATGCAGAAGTGCTTCCTTTCTTTATGCTTTGTTTGGTTATACATAAACCTATCAAAGTCTTCAATTAAAACATAATGTTTATTTTTATCTTCAGTTATCAATAATAAATTCATATGTCTGTCATATTTTTCTTTTGACACATAAATGGGATATGGCTGTTGTTTTCATATCCAAATACATTAACATTAATCTCATTTTGCTTTTCAATTTTATTATACTGCTTTGTTGTTATTGGGAATTCAATTCCAGAGTAGTCTAAATTTTTAACATATTGTTTATCCGATTTTTTGATTCTCTGTGGGTTTTTATCTTGAGGATTTAAATATCTGATGTGACACCATCGGAAACATTCATTATCCTCGTTTTTCATATTAATCAATCCTTTTTTATGATGTCTGAGTTCTGAGGGTAGTTTGATACAGTTGTATATGATGAGCCTTTCATTGGCTTATACTGTACAATATTGATATAATGATTGTCAACAGATTCAATAGTCCAACCCGAACCTTCAGAAATCCATTGAGCTATCATATTCAAGATTTGTTGTTTTGATAATTGTAATGCTTCAGGGTTTTCTGTGTCATTAATGATGGTAATAGGTTTGCTATTGAAATGAGCGGTTTTGTATATTATTTTATCATTTGTTGATTTTTTGAATGTCACTTTGAGTGTTTCAACAAATTTTAGACCTTTCATAGATGTTAGCATCTTAACAATATGATATTCAACTGCTTTTCTTGTGTTTTGCAGTTGATTAAGAGGATCTTTATTATTTATAATGCTGATTTCATAGGATTTTGTGTAACCCTTTAGAGCTCTAGCAGTTTCCTCAATTTTAGTCCTTGGTAGTGGTACTGGTTTTTTAGTCCTTGGTAGTGGTACTGGCTCATCCCTAAATTCTAATGGTGGATCAATAATATTGTTTTCATATTCTTGTACCATCTGTTTTACATTTTTCTTTGGTAAAGGTGTTGGTATGTCTTGTGTTTTAACCTGTTGTTTCATATTTTGCTGAAACAATTGTTTTATTTTCTCATTCTGCTTCAATATTAAATTGATTAGTTGAGATTTGGTTAGTTTTGAGAGATCGTTATTGTTCATACTATATGTTGAGATAATTTTTCGTTGCATTTTTTCTATATATTATATTTATATTATTTTCTTTTTATATCAGTTTATAGTGCATTTAAAATTGTTTATAATAAGAAAAATTATATTTCTAGTTATTACTTGATTTTAATTGTTCATACAACTTTTTGATTCTTTCATTTTGTATATGTTTTGTTGTCTTGAGATGTGTCCATTTTCCAGCTAATGTGTAATTATGATGTGGACAAATTGGGCATATCCACTCTTTGTTTAACATACATTTGGTTTTTGTTGATCTTTCTTCAATTGAATATATTCTTGGTCTTCCCATTATATATATACTATATATTATTTCATTCTTATATCAGTTTATAGTGCGTTTAAATCTTTCATTGGAATCCAGCTATTAAAATCATCACTATACCCCTTCCACTTCACCAGAGCTTGTTTTTTCTTATAATCTCTGCGAATGACTTTATCAATTCGGAATACATCCTGTTTGGCTTTTAATAATTCAGGTTCATAAAAACTCCCTTGTATGTATTCATCATTGAGATCTTTTATTTTGTATGTTATTGGATTAGTGTATTGGATATTATCAACTATGAACACTTCTTCTGTCCAGTTTGGTGTATAACCCTTATCGAATACATTCCGTTTGTACTTAGATATTCGGACCTTATCACCTATTTTAAATTTTGGTTTCTGTTTTGATGTTTCCATATCGCCGTATAAATTGAAGTAAACTGTACCCTCATTCTTTTTCTTTGAAGCTTCAACTGGCATCATTTTTATGCTTGAATGTTTTGTGTTATTGTATTGTTTTACTAGTTTAGGTAATAAGTCTAGATACATTGTATTACCTTGAACTGTGAACTGCTTCCACATTTTAGATTTAATTGTCCTATTCCATCTTTCAACTACTGATGACTTCTCTTCATTCTCAGTTGAGTACATTTGTATCCCATTTTTCTCTAATAGGTCTTTCAAATGTTTGTTATAGAACTCTTTTCCCTTATCAACCCAAATATATTGCAGTTTTCTACCTTCCTTGAATATTGTTTTGAATGCTTCAGTGACAGATTCACCTTTTTTATCTTTGAATGGAATGATCCAACCATATTTGCTGAATACATCAATAACCATAAGAAGATATCTGTAACCTTTGTTCCATTTACTGGACTGCTGCATTTCAACCAAATCACTTGCCCATATTTCATCGATATGATTTGTGATTACACGCCGCCGAGTGAAATTCCGTTTTATGGGTGTATGTAACTCATCAGCTAATTTTTCTTTCCAGTTTTCTTCACTCGACGGCTTTTCCCGTTTTTTGACTTCACACCCATACCCAACTTCAGGGTTGTCATTAGGAGCCGGTAGGCGGCGGAAACCCGCCGGCTGTCTGGCCATTTTGCGCCGGCTACTTTCAGTGTGCACCAGAAATTTTGTAATATTGAGATTTGTCTTCCCAAGAAATCTTTTTTGGGGGGAATCTGAGGCTTAGTTTAGTGATCATTCTCTTGTATACATCTGATGTTATAGAAGAAGAAAAAAACTAAACACCTGCACAGGAAGTACCGTGCAAAAACTATCAGTGGTGTCCACGGTTAACTTGAGTACTATAAATGCCATCGCAATTCTCAAGTTCGTTGGTGCTTCGAAAATCGAAAATGATGGCCAGCGAAGAAAGCGATCTCTTCACAATTACTTGTCAAGTCAATCGAAGAAGACGAAATCTAGCGAAAAAGAGAGCCACAAAGGCAAGAGGTAGCTTCGATCACGGTATAATTACGAAACTCACCGAAGCATTTAATACCGTAACTACAGATAAACTGGCCTCATTTATTGAAATACAATGACAAACTATCGCCGATCCACTACACGCTTTCAAAAGAGCTTTCAGAGGGATGGGGAAGGACTTGAAGTGTCTACAAAGATCTATTTCACCTTGCTGAAACTGTTGTGCCCATTCCACTGTTAAGATTTCAAAGGCAGGAAGATTCTCCTTTGCCGTAAACACTCAGAATCGCCGAATCGTAGAATAGCATATAATTTACGTTATCCGGCAGAGACATGACAGCAGTTTCGAAGGAAAATTTCGTTCTTTTGTTTACGATTTCGACAGAGACATGCAAACAAAGTTCTGCGATTGAAAATGTTGTTCCAACCATACACGAGGCCGTCAAAGTTGCCGCCAGATTGTTGTTTTTTTTTAGGACTTTGTAGCGTTACAATTGTTCACCAAATACTGTTGAATTAAAATACCTGCCATTTAAATTTCCTAAAATTTATGGACCTTTTGGAGTGCTTGTCATGAAAAACCCCTTAGACAATCCTAATTAAAAAATAAAGGCGAAATGTTCCATGATTTTGCAAACCTTGTGCCATTTGGCGGGTAATTTCCAGATGTTTATCAGTTTAGAGAGGACAGGAATGAAACATACGCTTATTTTAAATAAAAACATGGAGTCTGAGTTCAGGGGAAATTGAATATAACATGGCTAAAAATTGCTACTTAAATATGCCCCAGAATGCTGGAAAACACGTTTCAGAGAGTTTCAAATTTTAAGTTTTTCCGGACCTCCCTAGAGGAGAGTGTAGCTCCGCAACACGCCGTCAGTGCTTGCTAAGCAAGCACAATTCACTTCAGCCGCCTGCTCAGTTCAGATCAGACACCTATTACATTTTCTAATGACAACCCTGCAACTTTGACTTAGTTGCTATAGCATTTCTAGCAATAGTATGACCCCACTGTCTTTCTTTCCATGGAATAGAATCAAGAGCTTTAACGATCTTACGATCAGCCTCATTTTTACACTTCACTTGATCACTTTTTGGTTTATTACCACAAACTGAGTAATCAACATCATGCTGCATACTGACTGCATCTGTTCTACCTGTTGGTTGTTGATATATCTCAAGTATCTGACCAGTGTTTGGATCATACCTCAGTTGCTCTTCAAGAGGGTTACCAGGTCCTGTATATCGGTGTCCAGGCATCACAAAACCCTTTTTTGGTGCAACTTTTAGAATAGCTTTGTGTATATCAATTCCACTACCACTATGTGTTGGATCCAATTTTTTTGATAAGTCAGATGTGAAACTGTCCAAAGCTTGATCAAGATAGTGATTGACCGTCTTTTTTATTTTTTGTTTGACAAAATCTGATTTAACAGCTTTTGCAGCTCCAAATCGTCCAAGATTGAATAAACCTTTAACACCACTTTTAAGCAGTTGTTCTCCTAGTAAGCCCCCAGCTTGTGAGGGCTCAATTAGTTTTTTTTGGTTTTTAACAAATTTAGTCTTTGTTATCCCACATTCAGCACAAGTGCATTTCAACATCATACGCCCATTTTTAGCTTTAACATATCGTTCACTGCCTGGAACACATTCAGTTTGCTTTTTCTGTTTAACACAATATGATTTCACCATTTACTGTATATCTATATTTTATATTGTTTTTATATAGTTGATATTATGACTAATATTATTAAAAAAAATACTCCAAATGCTGCTGCCCCAGTTTGTCTTAATTCCTTCAATGTTCTCATTTTATATATATAATTCAGATAATTTTGAAATACTTCATAATAAATATCTCATTTTTTCTTGTATCATTAATATTAAATACATTTAATAAATTTTGATATGAATTTCCATTATTCATTTCATTTAAAAAGTACAAACAAAAATAACCACAAGTGGTTGTTTTTATATTCTGAATCTGATTATTTTGATGGAGCAAAGTTAAATTCTTTCTTTTAGCATGATTTACTAATTCTTGAAACGGAGGCATACCGAAACTATCAAAATAATTGATGACATTATCTTTAACATAAGTTGTAACCCAATGACTTCCACTAATATATGATGGTTCAAGATTGTAAATGAATAATGCTTGTTTATGATTGTGTGGAACTTTTTCATCTCTTGATAAAACATCATTGATTGGGATGTTGAGATATCTACACCATTTTAGCAGATCATGATTGCTCATCGGGATGTTTTCATGGAATTTTGGTTTTAGAGTATTGCTCTGACTAGTGGAATTGAATTGAATGGACTGTTTGGTCCCAACAGCAGAACTTTTCCTTTGGTTGGCTTTTTTTTGTTGGCTTTTTTTTTTGTCCCAAAACCGACTTTGTTGTCCCATGACCCAAAAAACGGTGGCGGCCTATATACACCCATTCTCGGTGCTCCCCTTCCACCTTTTGGAGGTGGGGGTCTTGGTGCTCCAACTTTGGGGGCACCTCTTCCAGTCAAAGCTTTCAACACTAAAGGAATACCTACATGTATACTGGCAAGTAGAGTACCAAGGAAACCACCTGATTGTTTTTTCGTTGGTCGTATATGAACACCTGAACCTGTTTGAAGAGCGTCCAGTATATCTTTCTTCTGTTTTGCAGTTAGAAGATGTTTGTTTGCAATAAGCTTATCAATCTTATTTTGTGGAATTAGGAAACCTCCAATTTGTCCTTTTCCGGATATCTTTTTGACAATTTGACTTGCGCCTGTACTGGCTGCTCCCGCTAAAGCTGCTAATCCAAGGGTTTTCGCAATGGTTGGTCCAAATACGCGTGCGAGAGACAGAGCAGAAGTCAACAAACTGCCACCAACTTGCTTTCTAATATTAGTCTTAGAAAGTTTGATGTCCATACCTTTATTTAATTGCCGATTCTTTTCCAATCTCTTTTTTACTGTAGCTGGGACATGTAGAGTGTCATTTCCATAAAGAGAGTCATTAGTTAACCTTAAGACGATTGTTTCTCTTTTACTATGAGCATCACCAATATTCTTCTTTTGATTTTTTGATAGTTTAACATTTATTGCAAAAAGCTGTGTCATTTCTTGTATATAATATATGTTATATAATTTTCTATTACAAAACATATCTGAATTAAGAATGTCTCATTTTTGCTTTTATACTATAACCAATTCATTTCCCACCTTGTCGATGATGATAGTCTCATCATATAAGACGACGGCGTGGACACGGAAATTTGCAGCACTATTTGCGCTCACTTTATACCTAAATATCAATTGCTTTGGGTCTCTAGTTACTTTTTCTGTTTGATAAGACAAATCAAAATATATGATAGAATAGAGAGAGTTGTAATTAGACATATTGAGTTGGGTACCACTATTGTAATTATTCTTTCTCATTCCATATGACATCACATCGTTGAAGATCCTTACTTTTGATTCTGTATCGTATTCAGTTTCTGGATAGAATACTCCATTTCCATATTCCAATCTACATGACGAGAGACTGCTATTATTATCAGCCGCATTCAATTTGAAAGTATCAAAGTGGTAAGGATTTGTAGTTTCATCATTTGTTTTATTTCGTTGGAGGTAAACAAAGATGGAAACAACATTGTCAATACTTGGTGATATCTGGAAGAATCCACTGCTCTGTGTTGGATTGGAAGCTGAATACAATTCTCTTTTATACATCCAAGAACCTTTTGACAAAAAGGATGCAATAAACTTATCGTATAAAGTGTCCTTTGGTACTAGTCTCGGAACCCAAAGTAAGAATCTATTAACAACCACTCGATTAACAGCTCCACCTGCCTTATAAATTAATTCTGCATCATTTTGTAATTGTATATCAAACTGAAGTTGCATTGGGACCAACATTTTATCATGTAACTCTTCAAAGAAACCGTATCGATTAAGAGGTATAATTACATTGACATCTTTGGCAGCAGCCTCAGCTCCACCACCTTCACCAATTCTTTTCGTTAAATTTTGTCTAGCCTCAAATCCTGAATTTTCAGCAGCAGTCATATCAGCCAAATTTGCTACATCCAGATGCCAAAAACTATCTTTAGCTACCGAGCGACTGAAATCATCACTGTATTCCAAGAGGTTTTTGACAAAAGTTACTTTATGAAGATTATCAGTTTCATATACAATCTTACCAGCACTTTTTATTGTTAAATGGTTAATTAATGAATGAGCTCCATTAATAACTGTTGCCCGGGTTGCATTTGGAAGACCTGTACCATCAGCCAATACCTGTAACTGAAACTGCACCTCAAAATAAGCATTATACCAATCATAGAACGCAGACCTATCATTGATTGTGAACTTATACCCATTTTTTTGTTGGCGTTGACCATTAGCTGGGATGTTAATAACATCATTCAACTGAAATCGAACCAACTCATATCTTTGCAAATATTCACTTGTTCTGAAAGCCATTATATTAATATATTATATAATTTTTCCTCCTTCTTCCTGATCCTGATATTAGTCTATCAATTATCATATCTGTACTTTCTTCTCGCTGTGATGGAACTATTTGTCCTACATCATCAATTCTCATATTCCTAAGCTTTTTCATTATCAAGTCTCCTGACTTCTCAGATGTCTTTTTACCCACCCTTTCACCTATTGATTTTAATGCTTTCTCACCTGATTTCTTGGCGAACTTTTTTACAACAGATGACGCGGCACTCTTCATTGGTTTGAAAATATTATCAACGATAATTCCTGATCCTACATGTTTATCCACAAAAATACCAAGTTTTGGATGATAAACCCTAGTGAATTCAAATGGTTTCATTATAATATTATGTTATATTATTCTATCCTTTTTAGAATTAATGAAAAAGATGTATCAGCTCCATTCAGGTTAATTAATCTCCTTTTTCCATCTGTAATGTGTATCCTGATACTGTTTATAGTATTCTTGTTGATGGGATTAAATGTAACTCTTCTTGGTTCAATTGTAAAAGAGTAACTAGGTTGAAGCACACTGGTTGAGAAGGAATAAATGATGTCTGAATCTTGACCGTCTACAAGTGAATCATTGATGAGGTCGCAGTGGATATTAAGAATGTCTGTGTCCTGGCTGAGATTAGGCACTTTTGGTCCTATATTCTGTTCACTCTTCAATATTTCTTTATCAAACCCAATCAAGTCATTGAAATTGCTTGCAGTTAAATCAAGTTGATAATTCTTGGCTAATGTGACTGTAACCCTGAATGTTGTATTATCGAATTCGAGAGTGATGGGATACTCATTATTGGTAGCACCATCTTTGACAATCTTCGTTATTTCCTTAATGTATGTATTAAAGTCAGTATAGTTCCAGACTCCTTCTGGGAAAGTGATGTTGGTAAAGTTTGAGCCATTATCAGAGCTGTACTTTATTAGCTGATTGTTGTATGATGAATTTACATTAAACCATGTGAATGACATGTTAATGATTCGGTTCAAACCAACTACATATTTAGAATTGCTATCCAATATTATAGGCCTTTTGAATTCAGTTATAAAATTCTGAGGAGTGTTGTTTCCTTGATATTTGACGCTGTATGATGATAAAACAATCTCACGATCCATTTATATAATAACTTTACATAATTATACTTTGAAATACTGATTATACAATTTATTATACTGTGGTCTATTGATTGTTGACATTCTCAATAATGTGTCTAATATATTTACTCCCATATTTCTCATCTGAATTGATGTGTTACCTGCAATAACTTCACCAATAATTAATTCTAATTTCTTGAGAAGCTGCTTTACATCATTGAAAAACATAACATTTCCACCTCTCTGTCTTCTTCTTCGGCCTCTAATCCCTAAACCATAAAATTCTTTTAGTCTACCATCATGGTAATTAATGTATTCGGTTAAAATATTTTTAGCATTGTCTATCCTTTTGTCTCTCTCCTGCCTTTCAGCTTCTGATATAAGCCCTTTATTATACTCTTTTGTGGTTGTTGCCTTAACCTCTAAGTTGTTTTCTTTTAAACTCAGCCTGCTTTATTACTTTTCTTAGATACGCCCTAACCTTTTGGGGGGTCATATCTGGCTGATTGATAACCATATTTACATTTGTATAATTCATGATACCCACATCATCTAAAATTTTATTATTATAATCTTCATCCTCCATTGCATAATCAACTTCTTCATCATCATATTCAGGTGGCTGCTCAAGTGGCTGCTCTCCAAGATTTCCAGGAAAATATTGGGGATCGATGTATATCTCTTTTTTTCCTTCCAAAATGTCTGACAACGATTGTTCATATGTTGGTGGTTTTGGTACTATTTGTTTTTCTTGTTGTGGTGGTACATTATTACTAAACAAATCCTCAAGACCCATGTCTTCAACTTCATCTTCAATATCAATACCGTAATTTGGAACTTCCCCTTTCTTTGGTGGTATTTTTCTCCTTTGAGGCATCCTTTGAGGCCTCCTTAAATTCAAATTACTGTCAATTACATCATCTAATTTACTTGTCACTGGTTTGAATACCTTTTCGAATGATGATTGGCTTGTCTCCTGACCGATTTTATGCTGTGTGATTAGATCATGGACGTAATTAATTTTATTCCCTAATTTAGTTTTACTTTTTGCAAGTTCTTTCCATTTAAGCAAACTCATTTTTGTTATATTATTACGTTATATAAAAATGATAAATCATATACAAAAAACAACGTTTAACACCGTGTTGAACACTATGTTAAACACCATGTTAAACACCATGTTAAACACCATGTTGAATTAATATACCAATAT
>JAEMPF020031097.1:0-10689 GCA_022496165.2 Catalaphyllia jardinei | reverse complement strand
TTCCCAGTGAAGACTAAATTTATTCGTCATATTGTTGTTACTGGATCATGCCCGCATTGAAAGAACAAACTGTAGTACTTGACGAGTTAGAGCTCAGAGAGTTGTAAACACTGAGTTAAAATGGATTGCGATAAACTTGTTCATTTTCTCGGTCTTGAATATTTAACAGAGTTGTTTTGTGTTGTCTATTAGGTTCATAGACCAAATTTAATTCGCAATCGTAGTTTTTTTATAATGACTGAGATGTATATTTCGTAGTTGTTGGAGCTTTCGTTGTCAATAAATGTATTTTTATTCATTTCAAATCTCTGTGTATTTGAATCATATCGCTATTGACAAGTAATAATCAAGAAACGTGCTGTTCAAAAATATTTATTGTGGCGTGTTGACACTTAATTAGCGGTCGGAGCTTCTATTGTTGTCATTTCAATGATAGAGCTGTCCCATGGGTTTCTCCGTTCGAGTTTTGTCAGTATGCAAATCTAGGGAGTAGAGTTCAGTGCGTGACTAACGGAGCGGAAAACAAGAGCAGTTTAGCTCAGATTTTATTTTTCTTTGTCGCCAGCAAAGCTAAGAGTTCAGATAAAAACATAATAGATATTTTCATGAGCGAAACAGGGTTAAATACAAGGAAGCAAAAAAACATTTAAAAGTTGATAAACTGTAGTCAGCGATTGAAGAACAAATACGTAAAAAATTAGATGTTTATATGGAGGACCCATGGTTGAAGTATTTACTTCACCTTGTGAAAGTGGATGAAACAAGTGCATATCTAATGTATAAAAACTTTGAAAGAAAGCAAAACGAAAATGAAGACGAATGCCTGAGACTTGGGTCATCGATTTGACATCCCTCACAACAACGCCTCGCTTCTTCATACACCAGGTAATTCATTTCTCGGGCAAATTCATCCTGTATAATGTCTGCAATTTTGTTTCTTAGCAGCAGTGCTTGTATTTCAATTTCATCCACCAGTAGATTTCTTCTTTGATATTTACCAATCATGACTTCAAGCTGTGTATTCAACTTCCTTTGCTAGTTGTTCAAGATAGCATACCTTTGAGGTTTTAACATATTTATAATGAAAAAATCACATGGCCTCTGGTACTAAAAATAATTCTATGACATCATTCTACCCATTTTAAGATTATGACGTAATACTTCCAATGACACCCCATCCCGATGATGTCACTATTTTATTTTTAGATTATGATGTCATCATTTTTGATGACGTCAAGCTTGTTGGTGAACCCTCCATCCCGATGATGTCACTATTTTATTTTTAGATTATGATGTCATCATTTTTGATGACGTCATGCTTGTTGGTGAACCCCCCTTTTCCTACTACTTGAGGGTGAAACTGAAGAGGAGTTAGAGAATTCAGTATTAGATAGCAGTCCAAGGTGAACTTTTTCTTGTGAATTTTTGTATTGAACATGATAAAACCTGTATATAATTCTTTTAGCTTTTTTACCTCACTGCAAAGGTATTTGTCAATTTTATGTGGTAGCATCCCAATGCACTGGAATAACCTTGTGTATATGATAGATTGGCATCACAGCTTGTGGTACTAGGCATGAAAATGGCTTTTTGTTGGAAATATTATCGGTTTGTCTCCCAACAGATTTGTGTGTTTATTTATTTATTTTGTCATTGTTTATTCATTTATTTGTTTGCTCAGATATTGTTTCAATCCTTTAGTAAGACATTGGTATATTGCAACTCCAAGTGATTGTGGATAATTGTGTAAAGATGAACACTTCATAGTATGTTATATCACTGCCACTCAATTCACTTTGCTTTTATGGTTTGTGACTAGTCAGTATTTCTTTTAGTGTTAGTGGATCACAAAGAAGCCCTGTGTTGCTTTCATCCGGGGAGACTGATGGGAGGCTAGATGGAGCTGTGGTGCCCCAATCTTTCCAGGATGCTACACAACCTTATTGTGTACCATTTCCAACAACTGATGCAGAAGGATCACATCAAAATACAGAGTTAAATGTTGTAGAGACAGGCAGTAACTCTGATATTGTTTTGGCATCATCTGAGCTACCTGTACCAGTAACTGCTCCTGTTTTAGGCAGCAACTCTGATATTGTTCATGCATCATCCGAGCATGTACCTGTATCAGCACCTGTACCTCAGCTGCTACCAAAACGTATCATCCACGTGCATAGGTTAAATATTAAGAAGGATTTGATTGACTTATTCCGAGATCCATTAATTATGAGTCAAGACATAGAGATAATTGTTATTGATGCTAGGGGAGTTGAAGAAATAGGTAGAGGTGTTGGGTTGCTGAGAGATGTTTTCTCTCTTTTTTGGAAAGAAACATATGATTCCCTTTTTGTAGGAGAAAATGAGCGTGTACCATTTGTAAGACACGACTACCACAGAGATGAATGGGTGGCTGTGGCCAGAATTTTGGTGAAAGGATATTTATTATGTCAATATCTACCAATCCTTCTGTCACAAACATTCTTGGCCTGTCTTTTTTGGGGGGAATCTGCTATAACTAGTGCTATGCTGACTCAATCCTTTAGAAATTACATTTCAGTAGATGAAAAATGTTTGATTGACAAATGCCTTGCTGGTGATATGCAGTGGGATGATGAAGATGAAATGTCCCAGCTTTTAGAAGTACTTAGTAACTATGACTGTCGAATTATGGTAAATTCTGACAATGCCATTCAAGTTATTGAAGAAATAGCCCATAAGGAGCTCCTGCAGAAGCCACAGTATATTGCAGACTGCTGGAAGGATATAGTTTCCACACTCCTTCCTAGTTTTCCTGATTTTGCAGCACTTTCCCAAAGGTATGAGTTGTTAATACCTTCCACGAGCAAAATTCTTAGTTGCCTGGAGGCAAACCCTGAGAGTGACGGGGAAAGGGATAGCCTTAAGTTTCTCAAACGGTATATTAAGGGCCTTGACACACCTCAGAAATTATCAAAGTTTGTAAGGTTTATTAGTGGGTCTGAGTTAATGCTTTTTGACGCAATCCAAGTAAATTTTATTAACTTATCTGGTTTGGGTCGTCGACCAATTGCCCACACTTGTAATACTGTGTTGGAGCTATCCTCGACTTATCAGTCATTTCCTGAACTTAGAGAGGAGTTCAGTGCAATACTCGCATCAGATTATTGGGAAATGGATAGTGTAACATGCATTGTGACGAAAAGAAGACCATTATGGTAGCAAGCTGATTTAGAACACACAGATAATTTCATTTTTTATATTTACTAAGTAAATTGTGTTTTCTGCCTTTGATGGAGTATTTGCAGTTTTAAAACATTTAACAACAGTGCACAATTTATTTGTGCACCGATTCCTGTACATCATACTGGGAAATCGTTAGCTAATGGCTTATTGTAGTCTCGTGCTTGTTATCTTTTCAAAGTTGAATTCTTCAAGCGAGCAAAGTCGTTTAGAAGAAAATGTTGAGATTTTAATGAACTCTTTCCTGATTGTTGTAAGGGTTAAGTTGCATTCGTTGTGTTCCATTCTGATTGAAAAAATTTGAAGGCAAAATAATAAAATTCACACTGTTTACGTTTTCAATCTGTCATCAAAGTTGGTAGTCTACAATTAACTGTAAATGGGAAGCAAGAAGAAAGAACTCTCTTGACTTTCTATCAGAATTTTGTCTTGTTCCATGTCTCCCTCTTAGAGTGAACTATGCCACCCAGGCAATCAATCCTCATAAAAAACATGACTTTACGCAATTATTATTCCACGTTTAACAATTGATGATGCTAGTTTAATAGGCGTTAATTGATCTTAATTCGCTAGGCGGCCCCATTTTCACTCGCTAAACAACAGATTTCTGGTTATGTGGATGCTGAGAACACCTGTTTTGAAACATAGTTACCACGAAAATGGCCTTATCTCAGCAAGTTTCTTATATGTTGAACTGATTCCTAAGGATGTCTATGCATCTCAAATATTGAGCTCTACCATGTTCACCATCGTCATTCAAAGGGTGACACGAGACTTCTAATGTACGCAGTTGTTGTGGTGTGAGCTGAACATCAACTGCTGGTATTGAGACCTGGTAATCGTCGTCGTCTAACGGGAAAGGTCCATCTGGATCAAACCCATACAATGGAATTTCATTTGGATGTAGAACACTTTCGACTCCAGAGTATCCAGAATGCATGTTCTCCAAAATCCCAGAGGCGAACATTTGTAGGGGAGATAACTGATGTTCACCGGAGACAGGGTGATTGTTCCATTGGCCAGTAAAGTGATTCAATGCCGTATTTATCCTTGGTATGTAGACAAAGTGCAGTGAAAATAAATGTACTTCGTTTAACGGGTCAAGAAGACCCATATCTTCCATTCCGCTAAAGATATTGGCGAAGTGACAAAGGACACCAGCGTAAACGTCTCTATGAGCGCGCTCAACTCGGCAGTTGTGGACAGAGCTTCCCGTTATGATACTTCCTCTGTCCAGTCCTCTGTTTTCCAACATGTACTGTGCCACTCCAACATTTTCCAGACCATGATCACTTCTTACTCTTGAGGGTAAGCCAAACTCTTGTACTCCCTTGATGAAGAGCTCCAACACTGTATCTGCTCGGTTGTTATCAGTTAGGGTGGCGTAAACAATAACCCTTGAATACCCATCAACACAGCAGTGCACAACAAACCTGTACCTGGTAAGCTTGTGGTTCCCGTCTATGTGCCACAAAGCGTTTGGCGTTGGTACGGAGTATTTCCGACGGTAAACCGGGGTATTCCAGCGAAGTGCTGTCCCAAGTGGGTCTTGTCTACGAAGACAGTTGCGAACCCGCCATCGCTGGATTCGAAATCCCCTTGCTCGGAAGGCTCCAAGCAATCTCCGTTGCCCAATGTTCGGAGTAATGCTTCTAATTTCTTTGACAGCGTCTTCAAGCTGAGCATCTGAAAAGAAGTTATACTTTAATTACAAAGTATAAAGTACCGTACATCATTGAGTGAGATGATATTTTGAGAAACCTAAATACTTTGACCAAGAGTATGGCTTCTAAGATTTATTTTACCTGACTATAATCTTGTTTCCGACGCTGAACTCACTGATAAGCTTAAAAAACAAATAAGCTACTACTGCAGATAACTGTAAATACTACTCACCTGACAAGGCAGTCCAGTTTTCGTTGTCATCATTCAAATTTAATTCCCTTCTTCTTCGACGTAAAGTACTTTCACTGACACCTAACAAACTAGCGATTTTCACCCAAGAGAAATGCAGTTCGCGTAAGAATTCGATCTGCTCTCTTTCGATGACGACGACCGGTCTTCCCGCACCTGTAAGGTTAGTGGTAGGACAAGCGAACGAATTTGGCACAGTTGCTTCACCGGAATTTCTCTCCTCATAGTTTGTCATTACACGAAAAACAAAGCGTACTTTTGACAAAACAGCTTCTATTATTGTCTTGAAATCTTGAAGGACAGAGTCCTCTCTTTGCCATACACTGTGCAATAACAACTGTAAAGTTAAAATTGCATCTTCCAGGCGCAAGTTAGTTTGTTCACAGTAATCAACGGATACATCTTGTGTGCTCAAATTCTGAATACCAATCAAGAGGGTACGGAGAGACTCGACGAAGTGGTAAAGACCTCTCTCGTTGCCATCTCTTATAGTTCCGTCCGCCATTTTGCTTTTGAAATTGGCGGAAAAGTGCATCGCGGTCATGTGATCACGTGTTGCATACTAATTAGAAGGAAAATAAAAAATCGCACTCGGAACGAAAAAAAAAATATGGAATAAATATAAAAAATATAGAACGCAAATAAAATAAAGAGAGCAAAATAAAAAATAGATGAGCTAAACACGTATATAAAAATTAATGGGAAGATATATAAAAAATATAGAAGGAAAATGAAAAATAAAGACGCAAAATAAAAAATATACAGAAAGGAAATAAAAAATATGGCACAGAAATGTAATGTATGTATTGTATATTAAGGTTGTTTGAATATTGACTGGAAAGGCGCGCCATAGGATATCGCATGTCGGATTTTAACAAGTCGGATGTCGGATGGTACCTATAAGCTTCCGTAGCAAAGTTCGTCCCTTAAATATTAAGCAAAATCAAAGAACAGTGAAGTGGTCCTTTAGTAGCAAGACAAAGTAACGGCGTACTCACCAACCCCGGGCACAAATTTAGCATCACTTCTGTCTTCAAAACTGATCACTTATCCAGAAGCCGGAGTGCTGTTAGGCTAACCAAGGTTGGATTTAGGCTAACCGGAGTACATTTTGATCCTTGCCCGGGAACGTGCCATTAGGGAGAGCGCGTCTCCCAACCCCAAAATGCATCAGGAACGAAAGACTATCGAGATCGAAATGTATTGTGGATCAAAATATAACAAGACAGTGGGAATCTGGTCTCTAACATTAGTGCGCCTGGTTAATTTTAGCCTTGAACAAGAGATGGCGACCACGAGCGCACATTTTCGAACATTTCTCGAAATATTTGTGAAAGAAAACATGAACTATCTCTCGAACATCGAAGTTTTGCTCATCAGATGAGTTATGCATCATGGTATTTGTTATCTTGCGAATTCATTGACTATTTGTTACTAGTAAACGAACCTTAGGTTAATTATATAATATTGTGAATTGGCTATGTAGAGTAATTTTCTTTAATTTGCTTAACAATGATTATAACGGCATGTAATGTATTTAATGCAGGAATGCAAAATTTCATACCGTAATCCATTATAATGCCACGCACGTAACAACTGTTGGTACGTGCGCGGAACATAGAGAGTCTGCAAATATATAATGTAACATATATTTGATAATATTAAAGAATCTAATTCTCTCTACTCATTCAAAACGAAATAGAATTATTAGCTTAAAATTACTTGTCTTTCTTCGCATGCCTGATATTATCTTAAACACATTGTAACAAACTTTATCATACTTAACCACACTTTATATTTTTAACTCAGTCTATGTAATTAGTTAACATATACTTGCCTTCATTGTATTTTACCTTCAATCCTGGCCTTACTGTAAACTAATGATGTAACAGAGAATTAACTCTGAAGTGTAAATTTTAGTGCTAATATGCATGGGTTATATTAGCACTAAAATTTACACTTCAGAGTTAATTCTCTGTTACATCATTTGTGTTCTCAGTGCTACGCGGCACAACATTCATATGTACCCTTACTGTAAACTGTTAACTTTATTTTTTACTCTGAGGGAGCCCAATATCTACAAGCCCCATGGTTTCTTTCTGGGCTTTCTCGTTTTTAATTTATTTTTTTTTTATTTAAACATATTTTCCATTGTTTGCTCCCAAAGCACCAAGGCTTATCAAGGGGCTTACAATAATATAATAATCAGGCTAAAAAAAAGACATAAACAGCACACAAAATTATATATTTTATTTTGTGGTAAAATAAAAATAAATGTCTACAAAAAATGTCTGATAACATTTGTCTGTTTGTAGATACTTGTATAAATGTTTCAGATTTATTGTTTAAAAACAGTGTAAAATCTAGAATATGAAATAAGACAATATTGAAACGACAGTTTATGTCAGATACTTAGAGTCCAGTTCTTCTTAGAATGTTAATTATATTAATAGTAGGACTTGTTGCAAAATTAAGATAGCATTTTGTCATTCAGTACATCCAGTCAAGCTGATAAAAATCCTAAAGAAATGAGCTCTGATTGATCAAATATTTATGCAAAGTATGATGCCCAGTATTGTGATAGCTCATTGCAGTTAAAGGTGTTAAACACAAGACTAATTTCACCTCGTGCTTCTTCTGTTACACACAACATCAAAAAACATGGTCCAATATTATTATTAATACCAACTCCTAGAATAGCAAAGATATTTGTTTACAAATATTGTTTTTATTATTTAAATGTTGAAAACGTTTAATGGAAGAACTCTTTGTTTCACCAGCCAAAAGTTCTCTGGTTAGCATATTAATAACAATATCTGATATCACTGATATCTTTGCTATAACCATGAATGAATCAAACTGCTCTGCTCTTCTCTTTTTTGGCTAATACAAAATGATTTCAATCGAAAGGGAACTGTCATGTTCCCTGTGGGTTGTTCATAAACCTGTTTCACCTGTAATTAGTTCATATATTCTCTAGTTTGAAAATGTTTCCTACACTAAATGCTCCAAATAGTAATCTTATCTTCTCTGTTTAGTAGAGCATGAAACAAACAATTTTGCCTTTATAGTAGATTCAGGTTTTCATTAACACTGGCAACCTTTTTCATTTTGATAGAAGTACATTATGATGATGTTCTTTGTAATGAAGAAGCTGAAGACCTTTGGATAACATAAGCCAATATGGCAATAGCCTGTTAGAGAGCTAGTATTAGGTTGCACAGTCATCTCCAGCTGTTCAAATCATCAAGAAAATGTGTAATGCATGCTACTGGTCATACCACAAGGGCCATTTTATAGATGAAAACCTTGGGCAGGGGGTACTCCTGTGAATTTTGGATAGGGTGTGCAGCAAACGTTGTTTAACCCTAACCCTATTTAAGGTTTAAGAAAGTGGATACTGATACTCTTTTTAAGGCCCAAACATGAAAATTACACCTTATTCAAGGAAAAAACAAAATTATACATAGTATGAAAAGGAAAACATTATTTCTTTTCTGCAACATTGGATATATAAACGGCAGTCATATTAATAATGTGACGTTGCTACCCTAAGGACCACTACAGGGACACAGCAAAAAAGGTTTAAAAAAACACCCTATTTAAGGACCAAGTACCTCAAAAACCATACCCTATTCGGCAGAACATACCTATATCAGTGGCGGATCTAGGGGAGGCCATATATGGGAGTTCCCCCCCCCCCTCCTGGATGAAAACATATATCAAAAGGTTTGTTAAAGCACTCATCTATCTCTTGACTATACTAAAGCACAGCCGGCATTTGTTATGGGGTTCATGTTACAAGTAGTATTCTTTTCCAACATTGTGGTCTATCTGTTGCTAAAGGATTTTTGTGTTTACAAACATTTGTTGTGATTAGTATTGCAACAGAGATAATGGTTGCAATGTTTTTTAAATTTTAATAAATGATTATCTTCTACACAACCAGAAGAAACACCATGATCCTTTCTGAGTAAACTGAACATACACATACAAGACCCAACTTTTTGCAAAGTTAAAAAATTCTACCAAGTGGTTTTAGAGCCACAATCAAAACTTCGAAGGTGTGAAATATGACAAATGATAAGGCATTCAGGATCCATATTATTACTGTAGCAGTAACTTATAAAGAGTGGTAGTACTGACAGACCAAAGCATTAGAGCTGAAAAATCCTGAAAACTGTTACCAACCACCCTAATTTACATAATTTACTGCGTCTGAACTGTTGCCAGTATTACAGGTGTTGACTACATGTCATATATACAAGATAATGTGGTTTTATCAACTGAGTTGATAATGTGAATTAGCCACCGTAAAGAGATTCAGAAGCTGACGTTTCGGGCGCTAGCCCTTCGTCGGAGCGAATCCAACGATTTGCTCCGACGAAGGCCTAGCGCTCAAAACATAAACTTCTGAATCTCTTTACGGTGGCTAATTCACATTAACAACTCTGTTGATAAAACAAAATTATCTAGTAATACTCCCACTGACGCAGCACCACAGTTTCTTTAGAAACTTACCCCCTTTGTCATACAT
This sequence comes from Catalaphyllia jardinei, assembly GCA_022496165.2. Lineage (NCBI taxonomy): Eukaryota > Metazoa > Cnidaria > Anthozoa > Scleractinia > Caryophylliidae > Catalaphyllia > Catalaphyllia jardinei. Next base: position 1,019 of record JAEMPF020031097.1, on the reverse strand, counting down.
ACAGCTGGGACAAAGAAACACATCAGGAAGCTCTTCTGGTTTATATACCCTGCACAGAGCAAGTGCCACCAAATATTGCAATGATCACAACACACTGATTGTTCTCCTGGCTTGTCAATTTCCTCATCTCAAGCACAACTGTTGCATTTGGGGCATTGACAAGGTTCTCTTTTTCCTAGTAACACAGGTAACTATGATATACCCTTTGAAAAAGAACATTGCAGCATTATGTACATGTAGTCTATTCCACCTGTTCTGAGCAAATGGAATTTTTCAATGAAGTAATCTACCATGGTCGAGACAATAATGAAATCACGAGAGCAGCCTTTAACAGCAATTTCTGTTGTACATGTAAGTTGTGAATAATATCTATGACTCCTTCAGACTTAAATGACCATTGCACATTTTGAGGAAATCAACTTTTTCATAGTTTTCTTTAATGGTTTGTCTTTAATGCTGTAAGGACATTTGGCTTCTAAAACAGCAGTGCCACTGTAAACAGTCCACCAGGTGTGGCACCAAGAAATGGCTCATCAATCTTCACCAGTAAGCCACATTTCCTTACACTGTTAAGACCACCGTCATGTTTAACTGCTTCCTCTGCCATAAATGTTCTGATTGCATCATCTTCATGGTGTTTTCCCCACTTGACTAACTCTAGCATACCAATATCAGGATTTCCATTTACAGTCTTATTAAAAGAGGAGAGTATTTTAGAACGACATTCTTTCTTCTGTTGGCTATGATAATCTCTGTTTTGGTCATGACTTCATGTATAACTGATGCCGTACCTCTGCCAAATCTTTGATTTTTCCATTATTTGTGCACTAAGATGTTGCTCTCTTGTCCCTTCAAAATTCAACATTTGCGGGAGTAACCCCCCCCCCAGGTTTTCATCTATAAAATGGCCCTTGTGATATGACCAGTAGCATGCATTACACGTTTTCTTGATGATTTGAACAGCTGGAGATGACTGACCAACCTGATACTAGCCCTCTAACAGGTTATTGCCATACTGG
>JAEMPF020031096.1:2500-10689 GCA_022496165.2 Catalaphyllia jardinei | reverse complement strand
TTATTGCACCATTGTCGTCCCTGGGGTCGAAAAGTCTTCCGCTGAATGTCTGGAGAATTTCATGGCGTCGATCCAAATACGGCATGCTGGCAAGTGCTTGTTCCGCACTAATAACTCCAGAACAATTCACGAGTTTTTCCTTGTTCAGTTTAAGTGCAGAATGAAAGAGAATTTTTGTAAGTGCCTTAACATCCTCCAAGGCATCGTGCGCTTCAAATTCTTCTTTAAAGAGATGTTAGTAAAGTGCTGATTGGTTTGATTTGCAAGATGCCGATTCACTGAGTTGCAAGGCCGGGTGTTTATCTTTCAAAAGTTGTTTGACAAGGATCTGGCTGTCGCCAAAATAGACATTCAGGTTGCTTAGTTTGCTGCGAAAATTTTCGTCGCTTCTCCGGAGAAGTATTGGAGTGTCAAATGTTGATGAATTATGACCTATTAGAACTATACAAGATTCCTTCAGGGATGAACATTTTACTTGACTGAGAAAGGTGAGAAACTCCTGAAGCGCCTTATCAAGAGAGACAGTTTCCACTGGTTGGTTTTCTTTCAATAATTTTCTGATGCCATTAATATTTTGTACAGATAATTTGTTCACTCGTGAAGCTCCAGTACTCACATTTCCTGTTGGTAGAATGTACTTTGAAAACACTTGATTTTCATGAATGGCAGACAGCTGACAGAGTTCTGCATTTTTCCCGGTGCAGGTAGTCTCGGTGTCAAAAACAACGAAAGTGTAAGTTTGGTTTGGATCATAAGTCAGTGTTGGCAGATCAGGTTGAGCATAGTAAGATGGTACTAGTTTTTCATACTCATGAAGCTCATTGTCAGAAATGTTTTCCAAAAGATGTTCAATGTGAGTGTGAATTCTTGGTGTAGGCTGATTGACACTTGTATCCAGATTCAAAGCAACTGCAGTTTAGTAAGTTGTCCCCTCCCTAGCTTCTTTTTGACTATTTTGACTGGATTTCTGACCCCGTAATTGATTTCTCCTATACTTGAAATTTTTTGTAGCCTTTCGGTTTCTGTCACTTAACACTTTTTTGTCCATCAGATCTTCATGTAATGTACAAAAATAGCCTGGTTCGATATTCAGTGCCTCCAACGCTGTACTTACATAGCCATAGCCAAGATTTCTTTGGGCAACACCACAGGCTACTCTAAAGTCATTGCTGGCACTTCCGCCGTAATACCGGGTTTTGGTTTTTTTTGTTGCTATAGTATTATTTAGACGATCATTCCGTTGAGAGTTGGCACATGGGGAAAGCTTCTTGACGACAATATCAGTGGCATATTCTGAAAAGGTGTTAGTTAGGGCATTTTTCAGGGGCTCACCATGTAAACTCTTGCCATTAGGTAGTTCTGTGTGCTTGTATTCCTGAGGACATTTTTTGAAACCACACCAGGATATATTGCATGAACTGTGTTCCCCAAATGAATGTGGTACTATGGAGTTGATACTTGATTTCAAGAATTCTGGATTTCCAGCATTCTGAGTTACAGCATAACTAAAGCATTTTGCATAATAACTTATTACTTTGTTGCTCAGTGTTGAACAGTTTGGATTTTTGAAGCGATCTTTCAGATTGTAAAGACGAGTAGTGAGAGAACGTTTGGTATGTATTGTATCTGACCACTTTTCAACCTTGTATGGCACTTTGTTTAAAATATCAGCAATAGTGGTACTATCATCATCTCCAACATATGTACTGAATTGGGTTCCACTATCAAGGGCATTGGTCCAAAGTTCAACTGCTACATCTCTCTCCATGGATTTCGAGGACCCCAAATGGTTTTTCCTGCAGTCATGTGTTTTGGCCACTTTTCCTGATTTTTTGCTGGATTCACATACTCTGCAGGCTTTACATCTTGTTGCATAAGACAGAACCATTCTAGTTGTTAAACCCATTGATGCTCCATGACCAGTGAGTGAGTGCCCTTTGCCTCCCCATGTCATATGATACTGCAATTCCTGGCATACTATCTTCTTCCCTGTGATTGTTAGATTTTTCTGCATTTTCCTTTTCCTGTTCCAAATGAACATCACAACTTGCTTTTGCTACCTTTTCAATGCTGTTACCTATTTCCCTTTCTCGCATTTTGAACAGTTGGCTGTTCATTGTTGGAATGTTTAAAGTAGCCAGAAAATTATTGAGTTGTGTTTGTCCAACTCCAATGTGAAGTGAGCCAAGAACTGCTCTAGAATTAATGTCACTGGCTTTTGGCCCTCTGCTGCCTGTTCTGTGATGATTAGATGTATGAACATTGTTTATTTTTCCACACTTGGAACATTGAATGTTGAAAACGCTACTTAGCCCACTTCTTGTTTCACCAACCACGTTGTCCAAAGACAGTGGACCTGTTTGTTTATCATTTCACTTTCTTTTACTTTAATTAATTAGAGGCAGGATAAAACATTAGACTGGTTCAGACTGGTTAATAAGTCAGATTTGAATAACAAAACTTAACTAAATTAGGAGATGGAGAGAGATCCTGAGAGATGTCTAATCCCACACCTTAAAAAGGCCATTTGATACAGAGTGTAGAAAGGTTCATATACTTGACGAGTTTTTCCTTACATTTGTCAAATATTTGAAATGAGTGGCAAATAAATTTCAAAGTATTTATTTTGCACCTTGACAATATTTTTATAAGGCATACGAGTACATTTTATAATAAAATGACAATGCTGAACAATATCTTCTTGCAATAATTTGATAAGTTAATTTTTAGTTTCTATTGTCTGAAATCATTGTTACGAATCTAAAAAAAGTAAATACATCTTTAAGGCCAAAGAAAAATAGTATTTCTGTGACTTCAGTGGTCATTTGTTTATATATAGTTACTTTTGTTCTTGATGAAATACTTGGGGGGACTTGTTTATTGTACCATGTTGAAAGAAATATTCATTGTGTACTCTGGTAAGGAAGCTGGTTGTATAACAGTTTTCCTCCAAGCAGTAAATATTTAATAATTGTTGAGTTCATTTTTTAGTACTTCCATGTTGACAATTCGTGTGCCTGACAACACTTGAGCGTCCTCTTCCTCTGTGTTTTGCTATTAATAGAAAATCATTACTTTTGAACTCTTCGAAAGAAACTGTGATATGTTCAGTTTTATTTGTTACAATTTACTGCTCCAAAAAGAACTTACCTGTTTTGTCCTAGTCACTGTTTTCCTGTGGGGCTCAATGTCCTCTGCTTCAGTATCATTTTGTTTTTCCTGGGATTTTTCCTCACTTGCCCTTGCAAGGTTTTTCAACGCTCAAGCGCCGTTTTGACGCAAAACGACCTTTATGGCGAGCAGAATTGGCACAGGCAGAGTTTTCGTCATTTTTTCCAGCATAGGCTACCGATGGATCAAGTAAACTAAAGCCACATACAAAGCCACCCAAGGAAAGATAAAGAAGTAAACGTATGCTTGGTTTGGTCTCGGGAATTTCGTAGTCCAGTCCAGGGTCTTCACCATCGATCGCAGCGCGTACATAAAAATTATCAAATTTTCTTCTCGGCACCACATATCCTGATTGGGAAGCATTTGTTTCTTTAGCTAATAGTGCAAATAAAGACTTTTGGCGGCTAAAAAATCGTAAAAACGCGATTTACCCTGAATACTAGACGAGAATAGAGTTCGGCCTAAAAAATTACGCGCCGCCATGTTTGTTTACTTTCACCATGGCTTTTAAAAGTCCCGCGAGTGACGCGCGTGATTTGCCCGGCTAGAACCCAGTCCTAAAACTATTGTGAGCCTCCTTAAAAACATATCTTACAAAAGAAACGAGCCTGAACAAAGAATAAGCACGCTATGGCAAACAACAAAAGGTGTCACACTCTGAGAAGAGACGTGCACTTAATATCGGAAATCGTGTAGACTTATTTATGTTGTCTAAAAATACGCAAAAAGCAAGTCAAACGACCTCGTTCTACTTATAATTTGTATTTCTCTTCACGCTGTATCAAGTGCTCCTGAGAAATGCCGCGCGAAGCAAAGAAAGGTGGAGAGCCTTTTAGAGAACGAAAGGCAAAATTTCTGAATAACACCCCTACATTTATTACTTATACAGTTTTTTTTTTAACTAAGCGATGGTAGAAAGAATGGAACTCTTATGGCACTTAGGCCATCCCCGCTTTTTCTCTGTTTAGCGTCGTCCGAATGACGCAGATTTTCAGGTTAAAAAAAAAAAGGTTACGCAGAAGAATGACATATTATTTCAAACAATTGTCACGTTAATCTAAAACATAAGAAAGTTTTTGCCTTACATATTTTCAGTTTTTACTTTATACTTAAACTAAAGAGAATACTCACTTTCCAACGAGAGAGACTTTCTGTCCGTGTGGTAGAAATACACTTGAGAAGAGTTACTTTTTTCGTTCTTGCCGCCTGCCATCGTGCTTTTCTTGCAGATTGCCACTGGTCGCTTGCCGGCAGCGGCGCACACACAAGAGTCACAACCTAGTAGATGGCTCTTGTCCCGTCGTTAATTCCTGCCTCTCTGGCTCCAAACCGCCACGCCTACAGCAATTTTTTTCAAATTTTCGGCACGAGTATTAGAGCCACAACAATTCCTGAGGTAGCTTCCGAAGGGATTTTGGAAGTTCGTTTACGAAGCATACTTCGTGTGACTCCCCACCATTTATTTTCAATGCGCTAGGGATGCGCACCTGTGTCTTGGTCGACGAACAAGGTTGTGGTTAACAGGGAGATGACTATAGCCCTCGTCTTTTAGGCAGTCGTAAGCTTTCCACATGTCGGCTCAACACGCGTGTCCCCGGCAATATGTGGGAACGTATGATTGGTAGAAGTGGGTCTTTATTCCTTTAACCTTCCGGAACAAGGAACAGTCTTTGGTCTCACGGCAGATGCCGCAGAAGTCCCACTGTCCTTCGATGTAGCGACCGAAGTAGTACATCGCTTTGCCAAACTTGGACTGGGAAGCAAGTAGACGCCACTGGGAGAAATAATTTAATCATCTACCCTTTTATTCACCAGAGAGCCGAGAAAAAGACAGGCGATGCATAGTTTCGTGCAGCGAGAAACATGCATGAAACAAACATGAGAAAATGATGGAACAGAGAGGGAGGCTCCCAGTTCAAGCCTTGGAATATGACAATTCTGCAAGAGTCCATTTGTTAGGTGATCACACAATTTAGAAACGGCGGTCCACGGGGAAATACGGGGTTCTTTAACGGGTACATTGCACAGAGTTTGTCAGAGAGTTTGAATTGATAATTCAAAGTGGGCGATGTATTTTCACAGTTCCTTGGGAATAAAATAGCACATGCGGTCGGGTGAAAATATAATTCTGAGTGGTCAACAAAAACAACAAAACGTTCCGACTGGTATGTTATAAAGCTCGTGGCTGCTGTTATGGACTTTGCACTGTGGCCTTTTTTAAATGAAGTTCACAAGTCGATCGACTTCGACATTGATTTTGGCAACGAGTATGAGATTTTATCCTCACACTGAAAGAAGAAAGCTTAATTACGTTAGCGCAAATGAACCAAAAGGTAAAGAAAGTGTGGCATGAATATGTTCAAAGGAAGATGACATGATTTCCTCTGTTGGAAAAGCAGTCAGAAGAAGTTATCCCTTTCGCGCAGTTCAATGTACTTTGGTGGCAGGTTCAAAATCAACTTTTTTGTCGCTTGCATGGGAATTACTTTGTCGTTGATTTTTTTTTTTGTGTTTCCCTTCTCGGGTAGCCCGTAACACTGACTACCTATCCGCGGACCTCACTACGGACCGGGTCCACGGACATCCTTTACGGAACCCTTTACGGACCACCCCCCCCAAATAGAAAATAAAACAAAAATAAAGATTTCCCTTACTGCTTGTCCAAGAAGATCTCTCCTGTCGGCGAAATTTCGAGGGTTACGCTGGGGAATTGTAGCAAACCTGAATTCAGTCTCGGGCGCAAGTTGACATTCCTCATTGCCATTTTTCCTCTATGGCTATAAGTATATACGAAAGACGGGGAAATCTTCGGGAAGCCTCAAAATTTATGCTGCTTTCAGTGCATTTCCTTTGCAATTTTGCTCGTCCTATTCTGCCGCGGGTTCGTGAACTCGCAACAGGCTTCACAATTTGTTAACTGGAATTTCAAATAGAAACAAGGGACGAGCCCTCAAACCCGTGAGAGAGCTGAGGAAAAATGAAACAAATTTGTGAGGCTTCGCGGTCTTTCATTCCAAGCCACTGTAAAAGAAATGGCAAAATGTGGTGATCAGCAATATAACTTGCACCCGAGACTGAACCCAGGACTGTCCCATTCACCCAGCGTAACGCTCGAAATTTCGCCAACGCGAGTGATCTATTGGACGAGTAGTAAGTAAAATCTTTTTGTTTTGTCATTTTATTTGGGGGTCGTGGATCGGTCCGTAGGTAGTTCGTGGACCCGGTTCGTGGTGGGAGTCCGCGGGTCAGTGTTTTCGGGTTACCCCTTTACCTCTGTGAATTGAAAATTATTTCTGCTCAGGTTTCTGTCACTGATCGCTTCGCTTCAAGCCACAGGATCGAGTTTTTGTCCATGTTCAGTATTCGCAGCATACTATTTCTGTTGTTACATTTAGTTGTTTGTCGCTGTGCCGGCATTCAAAATAAATTTCTGAGCACTACTCTCCAATGCATTTGTTATTGTATTCAGAATTTAAAACTATTTATGTCACTAGTCGTCCCACTTCGAGCTATTTCTAAGTTTTTTCTGTTTCCGGTCGCTTCACTGAGAGCTATTTTGTCACTGTACCGCCATTCGCCATTATTTCTGCTGCTGATCACCTTACTCCGAACTGTTGTTGTGTTGAGTTATTTTCTAGGCTTATCGCCACAGTTCGAATTGTTTATCCACGCTGTTAAGGTTCAAATAAACTTCTCTCGCATGATTGAGAATGGCTTTGACGAGGGCCGATAGTATCCAAATTGGTTTCTGTTGCAAATCGCTAGGCTTCGAGTTACTTTGGTTCCTGCATTGAAAATATATTACCTACTCTCTGATTTGTTTGAATTCACTGCTCGGCCAGAGTATTCATGTCGCTGGGTTGAAAGCAATTTTGTCGCTGGGTGAAAAAAATAGTTTCCCGTGGGATCCAAAATCGTTTTGTTTGCTAAGATTTCTTTCGTTGTTTAGAGGCGTCAGGATCGCTATAGATTGAAATAATATTTCATGTTATGTTACAGTATCGAACAATACAATCCTTCTCTGTGTGTTGCTCATATACAAATGAATCCTTTCTTGCTGTCATCGCTTTGTTCTTTGACTCAAATTCTCATGGGACAAACTTTGATACTTCATATGGCGTTTTCATTCCAAAGGCGTTTTCATTCCTTAGGCGCTTCAACTAACAAAACACAGTGGGCGTATAGGACTCAAAAACTTGCGAGGTATAAACTACTTTTTGATTTTTTTGGCAATTAGCCTGAAACTTGGCAGCAATATAGAACTCATCATTCTTTAAGACCGCATGGTTTTAGTTTTTGGAATTTTGACATTTTTGGCGGGAAAATGGCGTCAGAAAATTATTGCGAACGGGTTCTAATAGTTCATGCAATAAGGATGTCAAAACTGAAAGCATTATTCTGATATGTCTATCCATTCAAAAGACATTAATTTAAATTTCAAATTTTCCGCTATTTTGTGACGAAAAATGGCGGGATGGGAAACATTTTTTAGGCTGAAAACTCCGGTAAACTACAGTCCCAGGGGGGTACTCCCCATGCTCCCTATAATGGCCTATACAGGGAGGCTCCGCCCGAAAGGGGTACCTTTTTCACGCTTCAGGTATATAAAAGGGTAGGGATTTCACAAGATGAGGTATATAAAAGGGTAGGGATTTTACAAGATGAGGTATATAAAAGGGTAGGGAAATCGGTCATTTAGGTATTTACGAGGGTCTCTAATTATAATATTTCGAATAGACACCCCTTATGGCTTTGTCATTATATTTATTAAGCACTACATGAAAATGAGAACAAGACTTCCTCAAGTAGGTATCTAAAAGGGGTGCCTTTTTTCAATAAAAAGGTATATAAAAGGGGTACCTTTTTCTAACAAAATGGTATATAAAAGGGTAAGGGGTTGGACCTCGGGGCAGAGCCTCCCCGTACTAAACTTTGTTAAGTACCCCCCCCCCCCCGGGACTACAGTACAGTAAAACGTGAAGCGGGCGAAGAGGTTTTAAGATTCGAGGTTTCCTCTT
>JAEMPF020001889.1:31056-43233 GCA_022496165.2 Catalaphyllia jardinei | reverse complement strand
GCATCTATAACCGCAGTTCAAATATGAATTATTTCATATATACATCGCATATTTCGTGATGTTGTTCATGACAGGATTGGCACATTTGTTACTGCAATTAAAAGCTTTATTGAAAAAACAGAATTCCTTGCTCAAACAGAGGCCACTCCATAACTGGAATCAACTTTTTTCCGATAAAGCAAGAGTAACTGATAATTAGTAATTTCAGTCAGTCAATGCATGGGACACACTTAAAGGGTGTGTATCAACAAAGGCATTAAAACTCCATATGTTTTTCCAGGATTACCATATACCCTAATGAAATATCAACAAACTGTAAGTTATTAGCAACAGACGTACAGAAATTAAAGAAGTTCATTGCCCACATCTTCCTCATCCTGCATATCAATCTTTGCTTCCCGTAAGGCTGAAGTCACAGAAACATCAGGAATTGCTAAGATTCCAGCTAGTCCACTGACTTTCATCGGCTTCCACAGTTGTGGATCAGGCAGGCTAACCCTGCACAGGGGGCAATCCTCTATTTTTGAAGGACATAAAAAGCAGCCTATAAGCTGGCCACAGCCAGTCACACAAAAATACATTACTGCAGCACTGGTTTGTTGGTAGATGACACAGGTAAACACCTGCTTAAGCTTTGTAACTTCCTTGTTTGATTCTATATTATCTTTAATTTCAAGGAACATGCTCTTTATCTCAGACATGTCTCCTGTTTGAGTCTTTGGAGGTTAAAAAAGAAGAAAAATACATCTTACATTATTAGTTTGGAGTTTTACTATTTTTGCACTGCATTTTTGAAATTATGTTTGCTCCAAACAGTTGAGGGCCGGGTTGTTCGAAAGCCGGTTAACGTTAACTTAGGGTTAAATGTTAACTGCAGCATGATGTTTTCTTGTTTAAAAAAATTTCTTACCTCTAACGTTTGGTGTAGTTTGAGATTACTACAGGTTAAAACTAAAGGGCAAACAATAGAACAGAACACTTCACCAAAAAATTACAAAACTGAAAGCAAAATTCTCGCTAACCCTGGGTTAGCTTAATCGGGCTTTGAACAACCCGGCCCAGAAGTTCAAACTGCCCCGTCCTTTCTTTTCCTGTCATGAGAGAGCCGTAGAGATAAACTCAAGGCACAAAATTTCCCCAAACAAAGACAACTTTAATATCATTTTGGTAAAATAGTGAAACACAGTTTTAGTCTAAATTAGCTCCTGTCCATGAAATGAAAGGTGAGCCATTTGTGAAAAGAACATTATATTTCTACCTAGAATACACTGGTTCACTGGCAAGAACAAAACCTAAACACCCTTCAGTGTTATTGCATCACAAGATGAATCCGTTGTGACTGCAAGGGTGCCAATGAAACGAAATGTAACTAAAGAACTTACTTCTTGTCTCAGAGGAATCCATGATAGGTTGCCCCCTTGCATCCACCACCACCAATCTTACCACGTCTCCTTAATCTCGCACGGCAGATCTTGTTCGACAGCACTACAGATAATTGGTACAGACAACTGACCAAACTTCTCAGAGACTTCACTCAAATTGATTGAAATTGGGAACACTGCCACTATTTGCCACTATTTGAAGTCCTTCACAAGGCTTGCTATTTTCTTTTTCTTGTTCTTGATAAAAGCAAGACCTGGTGCTGGTCTTTTCCCAAAGGAAGCACCCATCCCTGATGCTCCAGCAGGAACAAACCTACTTCTGCTTGGGGTTGGTTTGCGAGGGAATGAGGGGTTACTGTAGCTGGCATAACAACAGACAACAGTCAAACAAATATAACACACATACATAACTTTGTTTCAACTCCGATTTAAGAGTAGCACATGAACACTAGTGGCTCCGAGAAAATAAATAAATAAATGAATAATTAAAAGAAATAAACTAAAGTACATGAACTAAACTCAAGTACTGTGTGTAAGTTAATTATGTGAATAAATAAGTAAATTAAGAAACAACACTGGATTATATTACATCCGAAAATAGAGATCAATTAATATAACTCTGTAAAAAAGATAAACGTGTAACTGTTAGCTGTCCTGATTGATTGAGTTAACATGTCCGACAATTACGGAGCAAAAAAGTTAAAGGAATGTTTCCTTTAACAGTGCTTGATTGCCTAGCGCATAAAGGTTGAGGAGGAAGCTCGAGAGGAAGGGATCACGAACGATACGATACAAAATTACTAAATACGTATATGGTTGCCGAAATGTAGCAAAATTCGATAAAATATATTTTCATTTGATAAAAAAAAATATTTTCATTCGATAAAAATACTTTTCATTTGATATAATGTTTTCATTTGATAAAACTTGTTTCCATTCAATGGAATATTTTTCTTCAGTAAAAATATTTTCATTCGATAAAAAATATATATTTTCATTCGATAATGTCACGTGGTATTGTTAGGCCTGGTCGCATAGGACCGAAGTTCGCGCCAAAAGAGCTTCGCCTGCCTGCTCTGTTTTGCTGTCGCAGCATTTTTACGGCTTCAAGAAAATGGATTTGAACCGGTCAATAATTCGTTTTATTCGTTGATTACAGGTAGTGGGCCCGGCTATAAAGCTACCTCTCCCCTCGCCTCTCTCTTGAGTCATAAACTGGGCAACCAAAGCATTTTCACCACCGTCATCTCCACGTACACGAGATGGTAAACCGTACTGGCTAATGGCATCCTCAAAATTAGACATAACAGTATTTGTTCGGTTGTTTGTGGAACACCTAAGAAAAGTAAATAATTCTTGAGAAACCGTCTATACATCCATGAATTACAAAGCCCCACCGTATGAGGCTGTGGTGTCCATAACGAATTAGGCCACGGTTCACTGTAAACTCTACGTGTTATTACCACTGCCCATCGCAAAGGAGTGTTATAAATCTGCGAGCCAGCGAGCCATGCGAGCCAAGGGGCGAGCCATGCGAGTCATGCGAGCCACAATCAAAATTTTAAGAATTTTTATTTGTTACTGTGATATTTGTATGAGAACAAGAACAAGAGCAACGCAAGAATATGAATACAGTCGCAATATTAAATTTTTGCAGCGACTACACAAAATCGTCACTAAACGTATTTTGTTTTTAGTTGTGGGTTAACATCTAGACGAGACATGTACTTCGTCTTGCCTCCCTGAAAAAAAAATCAAAAGTGGCATTAATTTTCTTCATTTAAATATTTGCTCCGTCCCGTCCCGAGTTTTGAAGAACGACTTTTCTGAGTGAAGAGGCAACCGCATGCAGCAGTCGGCCAACCGATTGAGTTTTAATAACTGATTCACTAAAGAGTGAACCTGTTAAACATACGCGATTTACCCACCATTCTTGACGCCAATGCACGGAGTTGCACTGGAAGTACTGTTCTCTTTTCTCTTGAATGATTTTCCGCGTGGATATCAATGAATGACAGGTGTCAATGAATACCATTCAAGTACCCATTCTAGTAGCGCTGGGGCGGTGGAGCCGTACGTTTCTCTCAGTCTTGAACTGTAGTAAATGTTTGTCGCATTTTTTTTTTTGCGGAACCTGAGCGATTTCAATGGATAAAATTTTCTCCAAGCAACAAAAATATGAAGCAAAGAAAAAATTCCGTATAACTGAGGACAGCCATTACTATGACGCAAGACTTGGCTCGATGTGAAGATGTTCAGAGCATTTTTCATATTTGATGTACCAGCAGTAGCTCTGGCAACCAAAGCGAGATTAGGATTTGTTCTGGGAATATTTCAGTTTTAGGCACTTTTGCAGCTAAATTTAAAATTTATTCCCAGGGAAAGAGAGAGTACCCTGGGAACGAGGTTGCACCCTTTATACTCGTCCCCAGGATCATTTCTGGGGAGCGGTTTATAGCGATAGTTTAGTGATAGTCGGCCGCAAACTCCTAGACCCTGGACCAATCGAAGAAAAAAAAGTACTCGCTAAAATGGCTCGCATGACTCACATGACTCGCATGACTCGCATGGCTCGCAAGTTTGACGCCGTTAAACCGACTGTTTTCCCTTCGAAATCCAGCGAAATAAGGAGATCCGCCATGTTAGCTGTTTTACCCGCCTTTTCAGTCATGTGACATCTTCCCGCCAAAGGATGTCAAGGCGAGGTTGAAAAATAAGATAAATTATCAATTTCAACCTCGTTCCCAGGGTTTTTCCCTGGGAAAAGACCCTGGCATCGGCTGGTCACGTGTCTACTTAAATATTCACGAAAACACTAATGTATGAATTCCTGTGGTTAATTCTGCATTTTGATTGGTCGATAGAATTTTATTAGAACTAAATATTTTGGGGAAGGTTCGCGTATAAAGCGCCTCTTGAATATTACTTTTATTAGCGAATACAAAAAAATAATACACAGATATGAATATACTAAAATTACAACTGAACAAAACTGTTTGTGAGTAAAGTATTAGGACATCAATGGTCTTTATCTTCGCTTGGAGGATAATGAGTCCTTTTTTAAGTGTTTTAATAATGTGTCTCACCGCGTGGCAGTCAGCGCACCAAATAAATCCACCTGTCAAGTGTTCAACAGGAATTTGATGTGTACATATCGAACAAATCTTATAACCATAATGCCAGAAACTTCTAGGGCATTTGACTACTGCTGTTTCGTAAACGTTCTCTCCATTGTAATAGTAGCAAGGACCTTTTCCTTTAAGAAAAATCTCTGAATTTCCTTCTGGTTCCAGGTCTGGGTTTCTGATTCTTGATGTTCACTATATTCAGAGGCTGTCTCTGTGTCATCTTCATTATCACTGCTTTCGGAGACCATTTCTGTATCACCAGCCTCAAAGTCTTTATCGCAATAGGCTTGTTCTTTTTCCAAGAGCTCTGCACCAAAATTCTCTTATTCTAGATCAAACGCTTATCGATTCTTAACTCTGCCAACCGATCTATAAATGTTTTGAGGGCGCGGGGTTTAACAACATCGTCGTTTTGGGGAGTAACACATACTCGACCAGCTTTGAAATGTTCGTCACTGGTATTATTCGCTTGTTTCGGAGTAACCTGTCCACGAGGTGTCCAAACAAGATATCTTTGGAAGCCGCCATGCTGTGTAATAGTTCGGAGGCCTTTTGTCGGGAAACCAGTTGGGACAAACCATCTATAAAACATCTTTAATTCGAGGTTCTTCGTTATCGCTTTCCTCGTTTTCACTTGCGTTGGTAGCAGAGGTGTGCCAAGCCTCCAGTGTTTTTCTAACACGGAAAGAGCCTTTGTCAATGACACTAGCATTCTTTGGTTTCCCGAAAGGACAACACGATCACTATCGGTGTATATCGTAAAGCAACCCACACGGACAGATACTTAGACTTTTCTTCTCACCATGATAAACGCCGCAAGATTAGCACAGCTGAGACTCTTTTACACCGCGCAATTATACTCCCTATTAAATCGAAAGGAAAAAATACTGAAATCAACTTCGTCACTGATACTCTACGAGCAAACAACTATCCACCCTTTGTTATTTCTAACATCTTAAAGCGGAAATTTTCCAAACCAACCACACACGCTATCCCCACGCCTGAAGAATTGGTTTGTATGTTTTTAAAATGGGCTACACCTCCACGAGAATCCTACCAGTTTGGCTGTCCTTTCTTTCATCAATGGTGTCACGCAACCACTAATACGAATTCTCCGAAGGCACGACATTCAGGTTGTAAATAAGCCCTTGAAAACTTTACAACAAGAAATTCCTTGTCCCAAATTCAGACCATTAATTGAACATCAACCCAATATGGTTTATAAAATACTCTGTGCCGATTGTGATGGTGCTATGTAGGTTCCGATTCCTAGCCAGTATAGCATCCTTTTTAAACAATAGCCACCCAATTTACACGTTTATACTTTGCTTTTGTAGTTCTTATTGTTTTCATTTCACCTTTTCTTGCATATAGTTTATCATTTCGCATTTCATTTTTATCCGTCGAAGGCTGTAGACTGACAGCCGAAAGCTCATTTTAATTTTTAAAAGCTTTTAGCCAGCGAACGTTTTTATCTTTTGAATATGTCTTATCCTGGCTACGCTTCAATTTTTAATCATATTCATTTCTGTGTATTATTTTTTTTTGTATTCGCTAATAAAAGTAATATTCAAGAAACGTGTTGTTCAAAAATATTTTTTCGCGTATTGACAATTAATTAGCGATCCGAACTTCTATTGTTGTAATTTCAATGGAAGAGCTGTCTCATGGGCTTTTCCGTTGGAGTTTGTATGCAAATCTAGGGCAGAAAGTGAAAAGTTAGCTAAGAATTAATTCTCTCTCTCTCTCCCGTCAGCAAAACTGAGAGTTCAGATAAAAACTTGACCGATTTCTGAGTTAACCAACTTTAATATCACTTTTTGCCAAAAAATTCCATTCCGTGGAAACTGATTATTTACTTGACATAAGTTTGAAACCATAACCAAAACGCGTGACATTCGGTCATGGGACATGGTGAATATTATCATTTGAGTGAAAACCACAGCTCGCTAACGGTTCTACAGTTCTACGTATTGTTTGTATTGTAAAGGTAACATGTAGATATTGTTAATAATAAATAGTAATAATAAAAAAAAACTTCTGAGCTGACTTGCTTGCAGAGCTGATTAAAATTCAGGGTCGCCGATGCTTCCATTACGATGCTCCCCTATATGAGAGAGTCTTTCATGTACCTTGACTCGTACCTTCACACAAGAAAACGGTTATCGGGTCTCGAGTGAAGTAAGTACTAACTCGATTTCGGCCAATATTGTCTTACATCATATCAGGTAAGGATTCGTTATGTGCTCTATAAAAAAGTCTAAGAATATCTGACTTATAATACATAAAAAGGTTGGCCAGTGAACATGTCTAAGCACGTCCTCCGATGCCGTATCCCTAGGTAAATTGTAGATTATACGTACCGCTCTACAGTGAAGCCTTTCTATTGGCTTAAAAAGATCCGAATTGCCACACGAACCCCACAAAACTAAACCGTACTTAACAGCTGGAAGAGTCACTTTAAAATAAAAGTCTTTTTAAATTCCTCTTAGCAAAAAAGGAGAACGTTAAACACAACTTTCAGCTTTGGTTTCAAAAATAGTGATCTGGAAGGAAACTATCTGTTATGGTAATATTAACGTCTAACCATTGTTTCAGTCAAATGTTCCGCTGGGTTTGAGAGGAAATAGTTACGCAGCCGAGTGGTAGCGTCCCAATTCAGCTTTCTCCGACAGAGAATAAGATCTCGAGGATGATATTGGCAGTCAGGACGAATGGAGATACGAACCCTGATGGGTTATTTATTGAGGATATTATGCTCAAGAAACTTCTACGGGTTTTGAGATTTCTCTTTAACTTGAATCTTGAAAAACCTTGGATCTCCAAGTCGATAACTCGCACTTTGAGCGCTCTGTTTGAATTGAAATAATTTCAGCTTATTTCTATCCATTCCTGGCTGAAATGCTGGAAGCTTGCGGAAAGTCTGCTTAAAACTTAAGAAATGGTCGCAAAACGCGAGTGTGTGAAACAGTTACGACAATCTGTTTAAATACCCTTCGACAAACCATAGTTTATTTCGCCGTGAAAAGGAGGAAGTGCTCGTAAATCTACGGGCGCGGAAAAAATTATAACTTTGAAAGTGTTGATGCTGACGTGAGTCTGTTCAGTTTATTATTAGCTTTTTATTACACAATAAACCAGTGCCGATTGGTTCTAAAGTGTTTTTCACGTGATCTCCGATCTTTGGGGCAAAGTCCACAGCCGTGATTGGGACGCTAGCAAACAAAGAGCAAGGAATGTTCCCTTGGCTTCAGCAGACGTTTGTGCGGGAGGACGATTGCGTGACGAGCCCAAAGAATGTCTGGGAAGGAGGCTAATTGTTAACTGCCTTTGACGGATCGTTCGAGCTCGGCTCTGGAGTTACAAATACATTTCGTAAGGTTACAGTAGGCCTTATCACGGTTTTTGGCGCCATCTTGACGGGTAGGCAAAGCGTTCAGAAATTACAGTGTTTGTATGGGAATCCAATCGCAAATAACTTTTTCCAAAATTGAATTAAACGCAATTTATGAATCGCAACGTTAAAATACTAAGTAGAAAATTGTATTCACCAAGTTTGAAGTATGTAGGTTGGATAGAAGACGATCAAATAATTTTTCTAATTTTTCATACATTTGCCATTGGATTCCCAGCAACATCCGCAGCTGATCAACTACAGGAATGGCTATTTCTCAGTTCCTTTCGACTGGTTTAACCATAGCAGTATTCAAATCGTTGTTTTCTACCGCTGTCTTCTTCCGGGTTGCATGCGATCCATTAAGCCAAAATTTCCGGAAATGTCGGTCTAACTGAAAAATTCTCTTGTACGCCACGGAATGAAAGTGGAATCCTGTGTCTCGCAACAACAGCGATCTACAGTGGGTTCGTACCCATAAGAGAACAGTAGTGTCCGCTCTGATCTGATTTGCAGTGGACTGTTTCAACCACAGCTACTAGTCATTTGCTTTATTAGAAATTTTAAATAATACTTGCTAAGGTGGTGCCACTATGTGTGCACTCCGCTGTCCAATATATGAAGTGACACAAATTGGAATAGCATACCATTGCTTTTTGCGCGCAGGCTCTAGACAAACTTGTGTAGAGCAGATTACCATTATTGAAAATATATTGATGTTTTTTTCGTTTTCCATTGACATATCCTATCTAAGATACAACAAAATGTTATAATAAGAGTACAAACTGGCTGCTTCTTTGGTATTTTGTCTTTACGACGGAGATATGGTCAACAGTGATATTTAGTGAGAGACATCAGCCAGGCACGGCCGATTCACAAGCTAAACATAATTATCGAGTTGCACAATACATAACACCTTAATCCTTTCCTGCCCAAGGAGCCTCTCTTTGACGAGTAAAATCGTCTGGCGTTAGACAGAGTAAAATCTATAAGTCACTCTTGGGCAGGAAAGGGTTAACAAGAACGTGGGACGGTTTTCCTCTAAAAAATTCTCATCTTTTTTCGAAAACATAAAAAAACTTGCGTTTATGATGACATTTATGGTGTTGGGGAACATTGTTCGCCGACTCCTTTGGAATGCGTTCATAGACTGCGCAGAGATAATTCCTTTAAAAATGATAGGCTCTTATTGCTTATTTTTGGAAGTTTGATAGTAAGATCTGCTTTCGTGTTGGAGGCTAGGTGTCCTTTTCCACTACTTGCCGTTCATTTACTGATGCCCATGGTTGACGTTCACCAGAACAAAGCCAAGTGTAGAAAAACACGGCGATAACATAAACTATCAAGGTGATCCAAAATACTATCCTCCATTCTTCTTGTTTCTGCAGAAGAAAAAGCACCATTATTAACCTAGGAATGGGTCATGTAATTCAGTTCAAAACAAACATCAGTACCTCCTTAGATCATCGTGCCATCCATCTCACACTTAACAATTCATTCCCTTCAGCATGGCCTTACGACTACGAAAAATTTGTTCAACAGATGAGTTCTTTAATATACGCTCTTATGCACTCACAACGCACCTAAAGAGACGATATAAACATCGCTTCGTTAAAGACGCAAGAGAAAAAGTACGTCATATTCCTCGCAGTAGACCACCCGAAAACTCCATCAAAAAAGAGTCCCACAAAATTCCATTTGTAGCAACATTTAATCCAGCCCTACCAAATATACGTCAAGTCAAGTCAACCTTAACATTCTTCGTTCTTCACAACGATACCAAGGAGCAATTTCTTCTCCTCTTCGTATACCATACCGACGTTGCAAAGACCTGCGCAAAAACTTACACACCATGTTACTAAAACGTCGAATGGGGAATGGGAAATTGAAATGGGAGGAAAACGTGGTCAGCGTTCTTTTGGAGTGATTTTTGAGCTTGATTTGAAACTACGATTTTTTGGTGACGGACGCATGTGGGCGTCAGTCCCGTTCGGTCAGCACAACATGGAAGGTAAGAATATTTTTTTTTTCGTTTTTTTTTGTTCTTGAATCACAGAAAGAACATAACGGAAAAGCCTATTGATCTTTATGCATAGAAAGTGACAAAAGTGACGCTGTGGGTGCCAACGGGAATTTCTTCCTGTCCCTGCCTCTGATAACCAGTTTGTTCTTGTCAAACCAGAGTGTGACTACCAGCAACCATAAAATCAGTTTCGTTTCAAAGATTTGGAATGTATTTTTAGGGCTAACTGAGATATAAAATTAACTGCTACTTGTTTATTACAGGGGCCCTCGTTACTGTAAGGTGTATGAGTTTTGTATGAGAATAAAAAACGGAGATGACTTCTGTAATAAATGGAATAATTGTTTTAGTATAATTTCAGAGCTGAACAACAGAGAATAATGGATTAAAAAACATAAAAACAAAGACGCAATTGTTTGTTTGCATACACGTATGTAGCCGTAGAGTTTTAATAATAAGCTTACATGTACATCGATTGTGAATCAGTTTACTCTCCGAGTTCAGCTGTAAAACAGACACGTGAAACTTTACGAACAAAAAATAAATACAGTACCTTTGTTTTATATCTGTTGACTTCATTCATAGTTGTCGTCATCGTCTCAAAAAGAGTAACCGTCAATCGATCTGACCTGCTGGCGATTAACTTAACCACTGCGTTTACGATTCTTAACTGGTTTGAATACGAGTTCTTGAAAGGTCTTTTGGTCCAAGGGCGGCAGCAGTCATTTTGAAATTCTCCATCCCTTCAAATATCCTGGACTTACAGTGATGTCATCCAAATAAATAAAAAAATTCATTCACAACTGTCCGCCATATTTACTTGCCGAGATGGCAAACGTGGCGAGCTCATAGCCAGGCCTCGAAAATGTTATATAAACCGCCTCGAGCGGTTTATAGATCGTTTTCACGTGACGTCATCGCTTTCTAAAATCCAAAACTAAAGCGCCACCAAAGTTTTTGTCCTCATCAGGCATAAGAGACCGTACATTTATCTCTGTTTACAATTTTACAGCTCAATAACGTGCATCGTTTGGAAACCAGTCCATATTGAATTTCAGAGTTATGGCGGTGCGCTACGATCGCATTTGTCGAAAAGTATATACCTATCTCATGATTTGTAGCTTTTTTAGAAATTAGAGCATTAGGAAAAGTGCTTATGTAAATACTTGTTTGTTAAGTACAGATAATCAGTCGCCTAGATAGCCAAAGTAACTTCCAGATGTTTACACTATATTCCGGCCTCCATATTGATGCACACCTGATGTGCACCAACATGGTGTTTCCATACTGAGCTCTGTAAATTTCTGCGAAATATTTCGACGAATACCTGCGGTTTGAGAAAACGCACGGACGTAAAACTTGGAGAAGTGTCTTGTTTATTTATATCCAATAAGATCACAATTTCTTGACTTTATCCTTTATCGATTTATTTTTTTACTGCGTGACAGTGAAAACGATCTACATAGCATAAGGAACCACTCGACCAATCAGATTGCAGGAAACTCTTTGTTCAGCTCTGAAATTATACTAAATATAAGTACTAGTAATAGTTATCACTAAAGTGCCCCCGCTTTCTTTGATTTCCGCTGATTGAAAACAATATTATTGAACGTTAATGTATGAACTAAAATTTAATATTTTTGGTAAACTATATCACTCATACTGTTCAAGTAGCTTAGGCATCTTACCATAAATCATCCAAAGAATTAACTAAGTGAACTAAACCAACACATTCTGTTTAACTCATTCTATCAGTTGTTCTAGTTTAATACTGAAACACTGAACCATTTGTCGTGATCATAGTTAATACAGGGTAATAGTTAAGAGACTGGTTAGGAAGCCCGGCAAACATCAAAGGGACAAACAAAGATGCCAAGATTTATGTTGGAAAGTCCACCACCCAGCACAATCTCATGCTCATACACTATGCATGAGTTACGTACACGTTTCTATTTTTTAGCTCCTCAGTTCGGAGTAAACAGCTATTGTGTTGATAAGTAAATGAAGATGGTGAATTTTGAGCTCGGTAATTAGTCTGTGTCCCCGACAGGAATCGAACCCATGACCTCCCGAACACCGGGCGGGCGGTCGGTCTTTCCACTGAGCTACGAGAACTCATGGAGAACAAGGTCATTTTACTGAGTTCATATCTGACAGATTTTTCTTTATCCTATACATACTGAGATTTTCGCGCCAAAAATCAATGAAATAAATTTCATCCCTGTGCGTGATTGCTGGCTTCTGATTAGT
>JAEMPF020001889.1:0-14635 GCA_022496165.2 Catalaphyllia jardinei | reverse complement strand
CTTCTTCTTTCCAATTGCTTAAATTGGACAATTTACTGCGAGGATCATACTTCACTTGCATCTATAACCGCAGTTCAAATATGAATTATTTCATATATATATCACATAACTTCACTGCACGGGAAAATATGAATTCAATAATTTGACCTTGCTCCCAATGTGTGGCTTCATAGCTCAGTTGGTAGAGCATCGCACCGGTATCGCGGAGGTCATGGGTTCGAATACCGTTGAAGCCCTGATTTTTTTCAGGCTTCTTCTTTCCAATTGCTTAAATTGGACAATTTACTGCGAGGATCATACTTCACTTGCATCTATAACCGCAGTTCAAATATGAATTATTTCATATATATATATCACACTGGCAGAAACCTTAACACGAGACTGACTGAACACAAACGAGCCACGGGAAATGGTGATGTTAACAATCACATTGCTGTGCATCATCAACTCACAAACCACAACATTGACTGGGACTCTGCTCAATGCTTAATCTACAGTACAAACTATTTTCAACGACTGACTCTGGAAAGCTGGTACAATGACTTAAAATAAACGCCTCTTAACAGATGTCAACAACCACCGGCACCTTACAAACGAAAACGAAACCGACAAACGGACTTCCAACAGACCGACTTAATTTTGACTAACAATAGACGGACTCTAACAGACCAATTTGACTAACAAAAGACGGATTGATACCGACCAATGACTGATGACAAACTTTACACGAGTCTTTCAGCCAATACCATCATGGCTTAACTGACCAATCACTATCAACGGACCAGACTTATAACATCATCGACTGACAAACACTATTCACTTGACTCTGAAGATGACTTTCGCTCAGGTTGTGGAAACGTCAGTCGCCAACAACAGTTCTTTTCAGAACTATTCTCACCCGGACGATCACACAATAGGAACTAAGGACTAATTTGCAAGTAAACAAAAGGAAACTAAAATAAGGGCCATTTTGGTGTAAGGTGTATTGCCATCTAAAGTCATACGCACCAATGAAATAACTCACCACGTTATTCTTTTAAAGCTACATACTTTGCAGTTTCCGACATAAGAGACTCAAGACGTTACGAAATATCGATTGCTAGTGACTTTTCTTCTTGTTAAAAATGAATGAAACTTTGATAACCTGCTATGGATATGGTAATCAAACTGCTTCGCTCCAATGAGGGAGCCCACTTGCTCCAGATGGCATGGTTACAAGGGAATGTTACGCCCTACAGATCAATTAAACAAACAACAACGTCGTAAAAAGTTTACATAGCTGTTAATTTTTTTTCCGTTTGTCATTTTAAAGTAAACTACTTTATTTATTTTTTCCTAATTATTAGCTACATAACGCTAAAACGTTGATAATACTCACGTGCAAATGTTTTGATTTGTAATTTTATGATGGCTTTACTAAATAAAGCTAGCTGGTGCGAAGTAGCATGTGACGGATGATTTTAATTCGTTCACGTTCTCTGGTAATCAGTGCATCCCAATGAGATGTTCTCGTTTTGTTCTGCACCTTTATTTGAGCTAGGTGTCCTGACTCTGTGTAGTCTCTCAAATAGATTCCATTTTGCCGCACGTCTGTTCAGTAATTAATCACATCTTGACTTCTAAGGTGATTGATGGATGAACAGGCACGCGTTAAATATATTTGCTTTATGTAATAAAGGAACAAAAAGTGTTAAATGACGTTATCGTCCGTCATCCAATTGATCATAAGTAAAGACCAATCACAACGCGAGAAGCCAGGCGTGAAAAGTTTTCATTCCATTTTCCACGCGTACATAGTTTACTAGTCTTTAATATCTAGGCTACATAAGTAGCCTACTTTGTGTTCCATTATGCTCGTCACCAACAGGCTAGAATTGTACTGATAATGTTAGTACAATATTACTAACTTAACAACATTATTTAGCTGTGCTTCAATATTTCCAACTTACCAGAAACAAACCTTGGAAAATTCGAACACCAACTAAGGCCATGACGTGATATCGGGCAGCTATTGGAGTAAGAATTGCTAACAAAGACGTCAAAAGAACGCCATAACCAAACACACGTGTGCCACCAATTTTAATAGCAAGCCAAGCTCCTGGGATCTGTAGAATCCAGTAACCGTAAAAGAATGCGCCAAGGACTAGACCTAAAAAATAAATAATTATAGCCAAACCAGGCTGGTAGTACAGAAAAAAAACGACAATGAATGCTGTCCCTACCAGCGCGGCGTTGGTATCCGAAAATGCTTTAAGTTAAGAAATAGTAACTCCATGTTATCATGAAGTGCTAGTACTAACGGATGGCGATTACAGTATTCGTAGTGGGTTTCCCAGATATGTCATAACCAGTATATTAAAAAAAAAGCCCTGGCGAGGCCGTCAGTGAGACTTCAAAAATTGTTTGAGACGGATGGTGCTAGCCTGCGAGCAGGCTCATGTTTGAGCACAAGCGCGCGCGGCGTAGACGCAAGCGCGAAATTAAGCGGCGAAACCGCGAAACGAGAAAGTCAGCCTGATCTGATCTTTGCAATTTTTTTATTTCCACCCCGCAAAGAAGTCAATTAATTTTCACCGGAAGTATGAACTTTGGTAGCTCAGATTTCTTGAGAAAATTGTAAATGTTATTCGCAACAACATGCATGGGCTACACTATTCACAGTCCCCTATTAATATATAGATTTAGTTCAACCTAAAAGCGGAGCTCCTGTAGCCCGATTAGGCTTAGCTTGGATAAAGTTGAGTTTTGATTTGCGTTTTGTAACTTTGCTATGAGGTTTTCTGCATATTGTTTGGCCCCTTATTTTGAGTTTAATAATCACAAAGCACGATACACAAAAAACTATATAAAAGAAATGTGTAGAGAAGAAACAGTTGTATTTTGGTTAACTTTAAACCTGGATTAGAGCTAACAGGCTTCCGAACAACCCGGCTCTGTATTCAACAAGTTAACATGACATGAGCCCGCGATCTTATCGAAAACCAGTACTTGATCAGCGGTCAACTTTAATGAAACACGTGACCTCGATGAGCTATAAACTTGAGCCCGCGATATGGTCACGCGATACTGGTCAGCGGCTACCTTGATTTGACAGGTGTCAAGTGATCATAACCTGATGTCATATATCAAAAAAGTATACAGTAAACAAAGGCTGCATGTCTCTGTCAACCTATTATTTAGAGTATGGCCACCATGTTGCGCGACTCCACCGTCGTCGTCGTCGCCGTCGTGCGTACGCGCCCCCGAGCAATACCGCTGCCCATGATAACCATGAGAAAATCAATACATGGGTTCTTTTTCCTATATGGTTATGGGGCTCTGCTTGGCGGCCCTTTGGGCCCCAGGAGCTCCGCTATAAATGTCGATTGTTGAGTTCGACGGGCCGCCATCTTGGCGAAACCGGGGAGAGTACAGGATGCCTGTGGGTAGGGGTGGTGGAGAGCAGAGGGGTTAAATAGCGTGGTGAAGGGAAGGGAAAAATAGGAACACTATAGCAGTTTCCCTCTGTCTTGTGTTCATGGCGTTAGCTGCTCCAGCAACGGCAACACCTGATTGGTCTAACGGACAATAGAGTTTATCAGAGCATAGCAGAGCGTTGACAACTTGAGCGACAGAAAGTGACATTCATCATTTCGCTTCTCAGGCCAAACTGGTATCGATTCTGAAGAGTGATGTGGTTTAGATCGTCTGTCTGTTTCTTGTCTTGGAGGATTGATGTTAAGAGGATGTTTCTCGTTCAGGGGAAGATTTTTCATCTTGTGAATCCCGTTCAACACCGAGATGTATTTTCAAACGATTTGCTAGACGACAACTTCATTTCTTTTATGGATCTTAAATAGATTTTCGGTGGAAATGTAATTGTTCTTTCCGTCGAAATCACTGACTAAAATTTTCAAATTAACGCTACAAAGATAGTACGCATTTGAACTTGCGGGCTTTGCCGTTTTTTTGGAGTCAGAGAAGAGTTCTTTCGTTCCTCATTCATTCGACTCAACTTAGTAACTGGATTGAATCGATTTCGTTAGCAATGTTCACTTGAAGACCTTGGATTAAAACGTCTCGAAATTCACAACTGCACAGCAACACGTGATCTATATCATATTTCCCTGATTTTACAGGTTCTATTTCCAGGGGAGGAGATTGTTAATTGATTTGATCAGCGGAGGCGCCAAAATTCTGCCACGCCCCTTGAACACGAGACAAGCTGTTACAGTCTCCCTTGACTTGGTTTCCGCCACTCTCTCGTGTTTGGTCTGGTCGCCGGAAATGTTATTTAATTACAACCTTGATAGGTCCACATGACACCTACGGCTTGAAACATCTATACATTTGCTGTTATCTTTTTAAAAATTTTGTATATTTTGTGTCACATTACTGCTGTAGAAGAGCGCTGTATGCACGTTTTCTCAGAAGAGCAGCGATGTTCGACTGTGGCTTAGCCATAGTTAGTAGAGGTTGGTACGGTTTAGCAAACTGGTGATGCATGTCAAGATCTGTCAAAGGTGACATGTTGATCTGCATGGTTTCCGTCGCTGTTACGTTTATACCCTGAAATTTGCCAGGTATGTTTTGCTATCTGCATGGTTTCCGCCGCTGTTAAGTTTATACCTTGAAATTTGCAATGTAGGTTTTGCTAGTTCGGTTTGATTTACCCAAAATTTAGCTCATTTAAAAGATAAATTTGGCTTGCTTTGCCTGGGGTCGCTATCCTTCTATTTCTATTTGCCTGACTGATATATCTACTGAGCTCAATGATAGGGTTTATCCCTCTCTTTGTTGGCTGTGTTATCTGACGTTCCGAAACCAAAAGATTCAAATTCCTCCTCCCCCCCTTATCGGCTGACAAAGACTCACAACTGGGCCGCTGACAAACTTTTGTAGCGTTTCTCGCTGAGACTTGTAAACTGTTGATCTTAATTGTGTCTGACGTATGCCATTTATCAATTCTACATCGTTTTCCATAACGGGCCGCAATCCGAACTGACAAGATAATTTTTGCCTGATAAAAATCTGCAGGCGGTTATCTGATTGGTTAAGACTAACAAAAGAATTCTCACGTGTTCAGCCGTGCCTTCGGGGAAGGAGCGCGGGATCCTTTCCCGAAGAGCGGCTGGTAATCGAGCCTGCAGTCTTCCTATTTTTTTTCGCTCGCTGTGCTCTCCACCACCCCTACCCACAGGCATTTTGTACTCTCCCCAGTTTCGCTCGCATCAAGGGACCAAGATGGCGGCCCGTCGAACTTAATGATAACCGACATCTACGATCTCATGGAAAAATGGGGGACTGTGAACAGTCTACAAGCAAGTGCGATATCCGTTGTTGATAAAGTTTGCCGCAGAAAAACCGCCAAAGTTTATATCTAGCAAGGACACACACTTCATTCCAAGTGGTCTTGCTTTGGCAGTCAGGTCCCGGTTGTTCTATGGCCGGATAGCGCTATCCATCGGATAAATCGTTATCCAACGGATAAGTGTTAACAAAACAAACCACGCTATCCTTTGGATAGTGATTTATCCGCTGGATAGCGTTATCCACCTTTTGAACAACTGGGGCCTGGTCTTTGGTGGTGAACGGAGAAATGCCTTCGTGTTGTTTCGTTACCCGTTTGCAAGTTTGTATTATTAAACTCTTTCCTTATTCAGTCGCAGCAACACGACAAGTATGTCTTGATTCATTAACATACTTTCAACTGCTATTTTAAATTATCAGTAATACGCGCACTCAACTTTTCCTCTGACTCCAAATGTGAACGGCGTATTTTTTATTGTGAGAACCGACTCCATGGTGGATCTATTAAATCGCTCCTTCTCAAATATAATAACAGATTGACAGTTTTCTTGTCTTTCCCGCTTGCTAAACAATGGTATTTCATTTCACTCAGGCAAGGCAGAAATGAAAAATTACAGGGATCAAGGCAGGCTCACTTTCTTTGCACCTTTCCACCAGACTCCTTCCCGCCGGATCGCTTTGCTCTTCATTGTTCCCGCGCGTGACTCAAAGGTGAGCCTGCTTGAAGGCTAGGATGGAGCCTGTATTGAGGTGTGAAGCACATTGCACACTGTAGAAAGAAACTGAAACATAATCGAGTCGAGGATCTCTGTATTACTCTGAACGTCCAATTCTTACAATAATATAGAAAAAAAGCGGCCGTTGCACTTACCTTGCAGTTTAGAATTCCAGTCAAATTCAGCTTGCTGTAAATATTCAAAATAAAATAAACTAGTGGCTCACGTGAACTCTTGAAAGAAATAACGAGCTAAAAGTCATAAAACTAAATTAAATAATTACAATAAAGCGATATTGATTAAAAATCTGTTCAGGTATTACATGTAAGTCAGATTAACAACTTCTGGGAAACCGGCTAAAAGAGATTGATGGAAGTCTCCCAACATTACTCCTTTGCTTGTGCACCAAAATAATTTATTAACGTTAAGTCTGGTCCCTGAACCTTCCCTTCTTCGCCCCATAAAAGTTGAAGCTAGGCCGAAGAAGACAGGGTAGTCGGAGACCAAGGGGCAGTAAGTGGGATTAAGGAAAAGTAGAAACGGCAAAAAAAAGTTGAAGAAAAAGCGAGGAGCCTCTGGAGACGGATTTTTACAGCATCGTCAGTTCCAAACAACGCTGTGAATGCTGGCTTCTAATTGGAAAAAAATCGTTTGTATTATTCTGGCCAATCAGCGAGCAACAACAACAAGTTTGAATGTGAAGTAAATTTGCAGTAAATTTCCAATTTAAGCAATTGGAAAGTAAATTGACCTCGCTCCCAATGTGTGGCTTCATGCTCAGCTGGTAGAGCATCGCACCGGTTTGCTTAAATTGGAAATTTACTGCAATGATCACTTTTCACATTCATCCACAACAGCAGTAAAAATATGAATTATTTTATATGCACTCCACAACAACAAGTTTATTTCTCTCACTTTGTCTAATTTGTTACATTTGTTGCATATAAAATGAAATAGGAGAGCACTGACTGCCTAGGATAACTGATAAGTTAATAAATGGTAGGCAGCCAACAGGTTCACAGGACAGATTGGATGTTCTAATACGAAACCTGCACAAACCCTAGTTTCTTCTTTGCATTTATCTTGCTTTGTAGCATGATTTTACCCGAAAACAATCGTGACGCTGAAAATTGCTACACGCACTGCACGCGTAGCTGGCCGTGCACTCGCGGCATACCTGTTTGGCCTGTGAGTCCATTATAGTAAAAAAAAACCAGCACAAAAAAACTAGTTGCCCATAACCACCAAACAGTGTGTCTTACAAATGATGGAACAGTAAGGGTACATATGAATGTTGTGCCGCCTAGCACTATGAACACAAATGATGGAACAGAGATTTAACTCTGAAGTGTAAATTTAAGTGCTTATTTAACCCACTAGCACTTAAATTTACACTTCAGAGTCATTTGTGTTCATAGTGCCACGCGGCACAACAAACATGCTAAAATAGTGGTGAGGGTTTCATGACGTTTCATGATATTTCATTCCACCTTAAACCAACTTCACCAATTACTGGTGTTTTACCTTCGTTATTTTAACTCCTCGTCTAATCACTGTCTGATTGTTAACCATTGCCACCAGAGCCACATTAAGATTTACCCGCATAGCGTAGATATTCACAAAACCAATGAAAATCATCAGTAACAGAATGTATCTTTTCGGGAAGCTCACAAGTGCACTGGTGTTCTGTTTGCTTTCTTTTTCTGTTGGGAATGTCGAGTATTGTTCATCTAGTATTGAAGAAACCTTTTCCTTGTTATCAAGCTGTTGGTTCATCCTGAAAAACTAAGGAGGTCAAATTTAAGAAAAGTGCGTTCTCCTGCGATTATTGCGAGCACCTCCCTACGCAGTTTAGGTGGGGTGTAGGGTGGTGGATTGGGTTCTCCTTTATGCAGCCTAAAACGCGGTGATACCCCTAAACAGGGTACGGTTTCCAGCGTGATATTAAACGATAATAGACTATTTGCGGCGGCTATTGCCACGAGAGCAAAGACCCTTACGCCACAAAATGTAATAATTGACGCAAAATGTAATAGTAACTCACAATGTAATAACTTTTGACACATAATGTAATAAACTCGGTAACCCAAAATGTAATAACTTTTGACGAAAAATGTAATAAACCAAAGTAAGGCAAACTGTAAAAAATTTGACCCAAAATGTAATAAGTTGTAATTTCAGTTTTTTTTTCCTAGTTCAGTGTCATAGTTCAATGGGCAGTTCCAGTTGAACATCTAGATTTGGAAACGACGAACCTTTCCGTCAGGTTGTATACGTCTTCGATCATTCGACTAGATCGAAAATTATACAAGTCAAGGTATGACCCAAACATAGGCACGCAAGGCGTGCAAGTTTTTTTGTGTGTGTGAATAACAAGTCCCTGGAGGTAGTAAATAATGCTTGTCAGTCGATGGTGTTACCAGTCTGGTCCGTTAAAAGTGATTGGTCAGTAAAGCCTTAATGGTACTGGCTGCAAGATTCGTGTTAAGGTTGTCATTGGTCATCAGTCGGTTTCGATCTATCTGCTGTTAGTTGTTAGAAGTCCGTTTGAGGTTTTGTTTTCGTCTTGGATAAGTCGTGAGGCTTTTGTAGTAAGTTAGTGTCAGAGTCAGTCGTTGAATAGTCCGTACTGTAAGTTCTCACTGAAACGCCTTTCATAATTTTAGGTGGTTTTTGACGGCAAAGGTGGCAACAGAATAAGAACGTGCTGTTCCGTGACTCGACCTGTTAGATGTGATTGGATTAGTTTTTGTGTATCGGTGAAGTGATAATTAGTGTTTTGAAAAAATCTTTCTTCTTCCGTTTCTCCTTAGATACTTATCTCCAGCAGTGAAGAAATAGCACATCGCCCTTAAGTTTTCGAGAAAACAAGGGGATCATGTATAACGTTACGAGAGCAAGAGGCCATAACTTGTTAGCTCTAATTGAATTTACTCCCATGTGAAAAACAAAAGAGTTAAGTTACCATTTGTAACTAAAAATAGCAATATATCGTTTTGTTTGTTTAAACATTTTATGGGAACAGGTGGTGACGATTCGTCAGTTCTAAGTGGATTTACTCCCTTGTGAAAAACATATGGGTCAAGTTACCATCTCTAACTAAAAATAGCAAACATCTCGGCGAAATAAGTGCCCACGATTCATCACTAATTTAATTTACTCCCTTGTGAAAAACAAGGGTGTCAAATTGCCTTTTGTTACTAAAAATAGAAATATCTCGACATTTGCATACAAGAACAAAACAATTATCACTTCCACTTATTTTGGAAACGATAAAACTGATTCAAGTCTAAATAGTCTCGTCTCCTCTAAAATATGCCCTTTGAAATAGAAGCGACGATCCGTGACCTCTAATTGAATTTACTCTTTGTGAAAAACAAAAGTATCAAGTTACCCTTTGTAACCGGAAATAAAATATCTCTTCCCATTTGTTTACTACTGACTCATGAACTACTTCAAAACGCAAAACTCATCTCGTTCAAAACTAGCCACCTTTACACTGAAACAACCCAATGTAATCACAAATCGGCAACATACATGTCAGTCTTTATTATTCAATCACCAAAGTTCTTGAACTTAATACAATCATAAAACTCCCAAGGCTTCATATAATTCACTTAAGCAAGAAATTTTATTTTTCTTCTACTACAATTCGTGCTGGCTATTAATGTGATAAAGCGAAAGTCCTGATAAAATTGACGAGAAAAGATTATTTTTCATTTAAAACGTATCTTCTCATCCCAGGGGTAAACAAGAACCATTAGAAATGTAAAATCGTCAAATAATTTTTTTTTGTTCTGTTGACGAAATTAGTCGTAGTCTCTTTGCTTGTCTCGTTGAAAATTTATCACTGAAAATGATCAATGGATGCTGAAATTAACGACTCGCCCTCGACTCTGCGGCAATATTTAGGTTTCACTACAACATGCACGCAAACGATTCGAACCTTGTCACAACCTCTTCACATTCCCACTGGTGCATT
This sequence comes from Catalaphyllia jardinei, assembly GCA_022496165.2. Taxonomy (NCBI): domain Eukaryota; kingdom Metazoa; phylum Cnidaria; class Anthozoa; order Scleractinia; family Caryophylliidae; genus Catalaphyllia; species Catalaphyllia jardinei. The sequence continues at coordinate 4,648 of JAEMPF020001889.1, read as the reverse complement.
CCACCCCCTTAAATACAATTGTTCCTACCATAGCAACCACATCAACATTAGTAGTAGAGCGGCTAACACTCATCCAATTCAAAACCTTACATAATGGGAAAAGCTCGCCCTTCATCGCGTGCACGCAGTTATATCCCAAACATGCACTATGTTTCTTTTTCTTTCACTGATTATCCAATTGCTTAAGACTATTAAACCCGCCCACAAAATCCTCAGCCTAAACCACAGAAAATGTCGAGGTAAACCCAATATATGAATACTTTCTCCTCTTTTACAAAAGAATAAATATGGCCGTTCTCAACTGTATCGGGGTCAAATCTTCTCACATACCATCTACCTTTATAACAGGAAATTAGATTGGTGTTTAATAGTAGATCCAATGTGATTGGTGTGACATACATACATCTCTCATCCACTGATCCACTGAACCATGATCCACTGAACCACCCGTCCATAACATATCCCACGCGCCGACTAAGAGTTTTTTTTTGCAAAAAAAATAACTCAAAAACACTTGGCAATTATATTCAAGTAAGTATAAGAATTTTGATTTCATTTTACGTTCTCATTCTATGCATCAAGTAAGGTCTGAGATTTCGGCTTTTGCTAACTATAAAAGGGTTCATCTTAATCCTCTTAAAAAATTTGTCTTGTTTTTTAATGTCGCCTCTCCGTTTTCGCTGTAACACTAGAGAGCTTAAGCACAGACATTAGAGAACTTACGCAGACGTTTTGGAGCCACGGACGTCAATTGGAAGGCAACTGTTATTGTTTTAAAGCATTCTCAGCTACTCGAATAAGCTGGTAAACCCTCGTTTTAGCGTTTGTAAGTTGATGTTACGACCAAAAAGTCGATAACACATTCCAAATAAGAGAAAATTCGACTTCCAGTTGGCGTCGGTGGCTCTCAACAAGGTATGTGCTTAAGCTCTCTAATTTTTGAGCCACGGACGCCAACCAACCAAGTAGAATTTCGTATTCTTTGGGATACGTTATTGACTTTTTGTCGGTAACATCAACTCACAAACGCAAAAGCGAGGACTTTCATACTCATTTGAGTAGTTGAGTAAATTTTAAAAACAAATATCAGCTGCCTTCAGGTTGATGTCCGTGGCTCAAACACGTCTGTGCTTTAAAGCTCTCTACTGTAACGCTGTAAAAAGTAGAAGTGGCTTCCTGGTAATGGCAAGATAAGCACGCGATAAGAAAAATGCCCTTCATAAAACAAAACGAGCAAAATAATCAGAGTAAAGAGTAAAGATAAACGCGCGATAAACGATATCGATCTAAGCCACACTTGGGCTGTTTTCAAACATTCTTTACCTGAATTACTTTATATAATTTCGGCGCCCTCGATATGAAACTGGTACTCTTAACCCCCAGTACTTTGACCTTGACACTCGACTTTCAGTCAAACCCAGCGAGGACTGGTAAATTGAAGGAAAATGAGATTGGAATGCGCAAAACGAAGCCAGCAAAGTGCTACACTGTAAAAACTGTCTAGACACTGCCTGCCGCCATTAAGTTAATTCCAAGTTAATTCAAGTTACGCTTTCTCGTCGTAATTGCGAAGAGAAAATGAATGCATATTAGCTTGTTGCGTCTTAATGACATTTGCCTGTAATATTGGGCAACCCTAAAACACGGAAACCGGAAACAAGAATCCGGAATGCGAAAACCAGAATGCGAAAACCGGAATGCGGAAACCGGAATGCGGAAACCGGAATGCGAAAACCATAATGCGGAAATCAAAAACCGGCATCCGGAATCCGGAATCCGGAATCCGGAATCCACAAATCAAAGAAAACAAGTTCTTCAAATTCGCGAAAGTTATTTTGCATAGCTTTTGCCGGTAAAAAGTAAGAGGCCAAGCAAAAAACGCTCGAACTTAACCTTTTTTGAAACAAAAAATCGCCGTCTGCCGTCTGTTGAAATTCGTGCAACCATTATAAGTTCCTATTGAAGGCTATTATTACGAGAATGTAAATAAAGTGCATCTGAGCAGGCTCTAGTGTCTAGTGTCTTTTTGCTCGCGATCCAGGCCCAACAGGGGAGCCTGCTAGCGGGCACGCAAGCTAGTTACCCATCTTTTGTTCAACTTGTCCTGTTGAGAGTGCACGCTTTTAATTTGCCTGGATCAAAATCTCTGAGAAGACTAATGAGTAGCACAATAGCAACAACCTATTGCGGCGAGTTTCTGGCAATCTTTTAACAGCATATGGTCCAATCCGTTCGCAAGCGAGAAGCAGACGGAAGTAACTGTGCAACACTGCTATAAATTGTTTTGATACGAAGGCCAGAAAGAGCATGTACTAGTGATTTGTATCTGTTGGAAAAAAAGTTTTTAGAAGAGCCAGGTTAGCCTTTGGACATCTAAAAGCGTCAATGTACAGGGACTGCCACTTACGGAGACCCTGTTCTCTTTGACAATTCCTATCTTGTTCAGTTTCTACTAGACATAAAGGCCAAATTTGTAACTCCGGTAAATAACATATCACCTAATAAAATAAAGTATTTACCAGCAAGCTTACTTTAGACGCTCTCAGGGTGCTAGGAATCACATTGCGACGCACTTTATTTAGATTCTTATAATCAGAACCCTCGCCACTTTGCTTGGCCTCTTATTTATTATTATTATTATTATTATTTTTACAGGCAAAAGCTATGCAAAAAAGGTTTTGCGAATTTAAAGAACTTGTTTTCTTTGATTTGTGGATTCCGGTTTCCGGTTTCCGGGTGTTAGGGTTTCCCGTAATATTCGAATACTAACCATTTCCTCTTTGGATGAAGAAACTTATGACACCTTTCTTCAGTGTCTTAAAGGGGAATGTAATGTCCCAACAGCGGTGAAAAGCATAAGGATAAAATCAGCGCTTGTTCGATTCTGGCGGAATAGAGAAGAGAAGTCTATCGCTGAGAGCAGGGAAAGTGTGTTTTGAAGGTCGGCCGATTCGAAAGAAATCTGATATAACACGTGTTGTTGAGAAGGCCTTTAAAGAAATGAAAGAATCCGAAACAAGGAAGCTGTTTCCTCGACTGAAGAAGGTATATCGAGGAGTGGGCGAAAGAGATATTAGACGAGTTCTCGGAAATCTCGCCTACACCAACAATTAAATGTACGATTTCAAAACAAGGCCATCCTGAAGCCGATAAGAGCACGCAATGTACAAATCCGCCACCAAGCTGACTTGATAAGCATGGAAAGAATGCCTGTTACCTGGAAATTTGTGCTTTCTCTGATGGACGTGTTTAGTCGCTATCATTGGCTGATACCATTGGGGGGAAAAAGTAGTAAACCCATTGCAGTGGCGCTGTCTGAGCTCTATATGCAGCACGGCGCACCAAGAGTTATTCAGTATGACCAAGGCTCAGAGTTTGAAGGTGCCGTTAAGACGATTTGCAAGAAACGTGGAATCAAAGTCGTCAAAGGACGCCCATATCACCCACAGTCACAGGGTAAGGTCGAACGAGCACACCGTTCATTTAGCAGAAAGCTTATGTATGACTTGTTAACAATGAAAAACGGGGGCGTGAACTGGGTGAAGTCGCTACCAGAATATGCGAAAACATTAAACGAGGAACCGCGGGAGGAACTATCATGGCAATCTGCATTTGAAGTGTATTATGGTTGCAAAATTAACCATGCTTATCGACTTCCCGAGCTCCCTGTTGCACAGGAGTGGGATCAAACCGGAGAGTACGAAAGAATGGTAGCACCAAAACCTAGCGACTACACACGGCGCATCAAAGCCTGTAAAAGAATGCAACAATCCGTGGCTTCTACAGCAAAAAATGTGAAGACAGAATGATAAAGAAATAATGTTGGCGAAAACGTTCTTATTCGATATCCCCCTGCAAAGAAATCTAGGAAGAGATGCGTGTTGCATGCCAAAAACCTCAAGGGAAACTTACAGACATGCAAGTATCTTGTTAAGTTTAATTATCCAGCTGGAACATCAAAGATACTACAGAAGTGGATTCCAGTCAATAACATCACAAGCAGAACACTCGACGAAGAGAGAAAAAAGAGGAAAGTTGCTTGTAACCGAAATAAGAGGAAACATCGCCAGAAATACTTTATACGTATGGAAAGCGATAGAGAATTATTTTCTAGTCGACTCTTAAATCAAGGGCTAGCTGTCTGGTTTGATCCACCCAAGCCTGGTAACTGTCAGTTCTCAGCACTTTGCAATCAGTTGACGCAAATAGGCATATTTCGATCCCCAAAAACTCTAAGGGAAGAGCTGGTATAGTATTTGCAGACACACCCTGATGGAGCCGATGGATTTCCACTGGAATTGTTTGTCAGCTCACCCTGGGATGAATACTTAAAATCAATGGCTTGCAATTGAACTTACGGGGATCGCTTGACGTTACAGGCTGCTGCGAACGTCTTCCAAATTAAGATAATCGTCTTCTCAACTCTTGGCCCAACAGCAACTCAGGTAGTCTCTCCCGCAAATGGCAGAGTCCTCTTTGTACTTTGCATCTTGGCCATTTCGCAGAGCGCGAAGGGGGAACATTATGTAAGTCTTTCAGATCTGAGTGACGGCCAGGAGGAACACGTGCCAAGCCAACACAACGGCAGGGTCGAACACGTGCCAATCCAGGACAACAGCCAGGAGGAAAACATACCTAGCCCAGGCAA
>JAEMPF020031093.1:2500-10692 GCA_022496165.2 Catalaphyllia jardinei | reverse complement strand
GTGTGCCAAAACAGTCATTACATTTGAGCTAATAATAATAATAATAACAATAATAATAGTTAACATTTTTATCGCGCAAATTCCATGTAAATCATGTGAATATGATGAGCTTTTGTTAATTTACCGTCGCAACCTTAGTTCTCATGGCGTTCTTGCTGAATCCAAGGCGTACAACTCCTTCAAAAGGCTCGTGCTTGTGTCACAAACCTGGAGTGCAAGGCCCATTAACCAATTTCTCCGAAGTAAGCTGGAGGGCGTTTAAGGAAGCCTCAGATCTGAAAAAAGATGACATATCAGAAAGTATGAACGGGAAATGGAAAATGGCCTATTTGGCATGTACCACAGAAACTGTTACCAAAATTACACAGCCAAAAATATTCTCGATCGTGTTGCTAAAAAGAGAAAGAATGAGGAAATTTCAACTAAGGACATCTCAGCTAATGAGCTCCAGGCCGATCCCCGCCCGACACGATCTTCCTTACTGGGAACAGACATGAGGAAATGTGCCATCAAACGGAAAGACAGATTCAAAAGACCGACGAAGAGAAGAGAAGTTGAAGCTATAAAAGCTGCAAGAACTCTTCTCGAGGCAGCGAAAGTTCGAGGTGACCTGAGGCACATTGTTTCTTTGAGCGATCAAGATCCTTTTGCCAAAGAATTACGTTATCACAGGACTTGTTACCGGATATACAAGAAGATAACAAGCCGATTATTAATCAGCAGGCTCTAAGCTTTAAAATTATACGAAGGACAGCTTGCCACCCACGCGGTGGAAACTTAGGAAAATCTTGGTATGGCCACTAGACTATAAGGGATCACCACTGAACTTGGTCAACTCTACCTTTGGTAAGGATGGGCCTTGTTTAATTGCTTGTGCTATTGTCAGCCATGCATCAAACTGTTTTGAAAACTGTGGACAAGTCTGTGACTGAGATAACAGGGATGGACCCTGTGACGGTAAAGGTGTGGTCCACTGCGCAGTGATTGATGGGGAACATTCATGCGCTGCTGCTCTTAGACTTGTTGCGTGCAGGACATGAAATCGAGTAAATAGCTCAGGAGTAGATTGAGTAATCACTGGCGATAAGCTAGCATGAGTGTATATGGGTAGCTGAATTGGGTTCGGTGTGCAACCTCTAGGCATTGTCTTCGAATAAGGTAAGTGGCTAGACATACAACTGGTTATCTTTCCATCCATACAATAGGTTGGGGTATTACTAGTGGAACGATTAAAGCTCTCTTCACTATTAGCTGCTTGAACCATACGAGGAACTGAAGAAATGGTAACTACTGATTCTGTTCCTAAAGACTTCTGAGCTGATGGCAACACAGACTGAGACTGGGCACCATTAACTGTTGGCAGCCCCTTTGACACTATCTCTTGATTATTAGCTGGTTGAGCTTCTGAATTAGGTGCCAGGGTCACCTTATCAGGATGTGATGGTAACTCCTTTTTCAACTGATTTTGCATGCAGTACTCCTTAAGATAATCGTTCATGCCATTAGTCTCTTGTTCTACACTCTGCTCTAACATCAAGTCCATTTCAGTTCGCTGTACCCGGGTTTTTGCACCTAAAAGTTCCAATTTCCTGCTTAACTCTGCTTTGTCCCTCTCAATTGCTTGTAATTCACGCTCCAATTCTTGGTTTTCTTTAAAGGCCTGCATTTCTAACTTGGCTTCCTCCATCAATCGTTTCCTCTCCTTCAAACTATTTCCACTGGAGGCGTAACTCTTTACACTCTTGGCAGATTTAAGACTAAGGCCTGATTCAGATGGAAGTCTCTCCAACCCCAGGGGGGGATGAAAGGACTTCCCATGATGCTTTGCTTCCAACTATATTATCAAAATTCTTAGCTCACGTGATCTTTCATTTCGACATGGACGCCGTAAGGATGACCTCGCGGTGTGACCGACCTTTTGATCTGTCGAAGCTGATTTATATTCATTGCATCGATCTAGGAACCAAAAAATACACGACAGTCACGAGTTTTCCTTGTCTAGAGTTATGCTGTGTACTTGGACACTTTAGTTTTCCAAGGGAGCTAGCCGTTCGCCGTCTGTGTTGTGTTCTATGGAGCGACGATTGCAAAGCCAAACTCTTAACCGCTCGAAGCCCTGTTCTGATCAACGTTAAATCGTCCTGTTATTTTACGGTAACTATTTTTGTTGTTGTTTTTATATCGTATTTGTGTAGAACTAGCTGTATTTCTCTTGTGTTCTTGCGCCGGCTACGGTATACTAAGCAAACTAAGCTAAACGTGTTGTTATTCTCGTCGGATCAGTGAACGTTGTGCAGCTCAAGTTAAGTTGTGTTGAATTTTTTTTTGGTTAATACAGGAATCTGATGGAAGACAGGTTACCTTTATCGTGGACTTTGAAGCTGTGGGTAAAGTGGGGGCGTCCAAGCTTCCAAAACCTAAATCGATGGAGGAACTGCAAAATACATCAGAGGACGATTCGTTCTCCGATTGTTGTCCATGGCTGGATTTAACCAGGTGTCGGTGTAATTGCACTGAATATCCCAGGCTGATGAATGTTGTGCTGCCAGATTGCTCTGCGGATCATAACGACCCAAAAAATAACGTTTCTACCTCTTCAAGCGACGAATCAGATGAGGATATTGTAACTGTAGATGAAGTTCTGGAGTATGAAGAGGAATACCTCGAGGAGCCTTGCGACGAAAGAGAAGAAGTTGAGGAGAAATCAGCACCTCTTTATACTGAATATGTTGGTTTAAGAGGCAGCTCCTTTCATGCAGATTGTCAAAGTACGTTGAAGAAATGTCGAGAAATTTTAGCTTCAAAAGGAACAGTTGAATTAAGACTTCAAACAGAACCAGACAACATCAGGGATTGCAATGCCATCATTGTGCAAGCCAAAGTGAACTTACAGTGGGACAGGATTGGTTATATTCCCAAAGAAAAAGTTCCCAAATTTAATTCAGCAATGAAAAATGCTGAGATACAAGATGCAAATTTTAAAAACATCAAATGTCAGTACATCATGGTAGACTCTCCTAAGTGGACTTACATAGCATCTGTAGTCTTTATCAAGACTGGAAAATGGCTGCCCAATGATGGACTATACAAGTATAATGATAAGCTGTAGCCAGTTCAATTGAATTTGTTTTGTGAACACGAAAGCCCACTTTATTCTTACTTTTTCGAGGAATCATGTGATTTCTTATTAATAACTTGCATATAAAATTTGCAGTCATCTTTGAGAGACTTGGAAGTATTTGCTAATCAAACTCAAACACTTTGTGTAGGGCATTGGGTGAAACATGATGAAAAAGTGGTAATCAGATGTTCTACATTGTTTTTAATTCAGTTTTCATCCTGGTTGTGATCCAGCAGCCATCCATTAACCCTTTCACTCCCAAGGGGTCTACCTTTGACAAGTAAAATTGTCTGGCATTAGACAGAGTAAAATCTATTATGTCTTTCTTGGGAGTGAAAGGGTTAAGGGGGATAGTTTTTAACCCTTTCACTCCCAAGGGGTCAACCTTTGACGAGTAAAATCGTCTGGCATTAGACAGAGTAAAATCTATTATGTCTTTCTTGGGAGTGAAAGGGTTAAGGGGGATAGTTTTTAACCCTTTCACTCCCAAGGGGTCAACCTTTGACGAGTAAAATCGTCTGGCATTAGACAGAGTAATATCTATTAAGTCACTCTTAGGAGTGCAAGGGTTAACAGTTTTTAAAGGACAAAGCAAAGTCAACTCTACAATAACAATAGCCAACAAAACTTTATTTCTTTGATCACCCTTGACCAATGACTTTAAAAAGTCCTCCATTTAGTTCCTTACCAATTTTTGGTTTGGGAATACATGTATCTACTTATTTCCATTAAAAAACTCTTGCAATAACATATTTGATTTTGTATTAAGATAACATTAAAATAATTATTAGTATTCACCTGGACAAAAATTGCTCTCTTCTGGTTGGGTTCAAAAATAATTATTTGTTAATGAATCAAGCTGAAATGGTATCTCCTAGGTGATTAAATCTATATTCTGAGCACTTGTCTGCCTGATGCCATTGTTCTTGTAAGAAGAAAAAATATACTATTATTGGTGTGGGTTTAATCTACCCTTGAGGAACAGGGGGTAACCCGATATCAAAACGATGAAATCGTTGTCTTGTCGATGTTCTGTTTCTGGCTGGAAGAAATGACCGACCGGCAGCAAATATAGACCCATCTTCCCTGGTATTCCTAACAAGACGGTGCAAACGATACGGGTTCTTTGTTATGTCATCACAATCTTCATCGTCACTTCCACAGCCAGGGGGTGGTTCATCAAATGATGGCAACAAGTCTACTGAGAACCTTTCATTCAAGGTGTGGTAAAAGAAGGGAAGATCTGGGTCCATACGTTTAGTAAATTCCCTAAAAAATATAAAAGTAAAGGAGGATTTTGTAAAGCTCTCCCTAAATGACAATGCAGTTCAAAATTCCCAGTTCAGTTCAGGTAAGCTCATTTTATTTGCCTTTATAAATTGTAATTATACTAGTTATAAAAATAAAATTTCCCTAAAGAATAATCCAAAATGTTGGGTGAAGTTTCCTCCAGCTTCAATGGTATTAAATCAGCCATTCTAAATTATTTTAATTTTCCTTGACTATCACTTTTCCACAAATCAAAAGCAATTTCCCTAGCCTTGAAGAATTGTTTCCCCTGACTTGTGGCAGCCTTGACTGAATCATCCAAAATAAATAATTCAATTTCAAACAGTACTAAATTTTTATACCACAAATCCAGAACATTTCTTCCCAACCATAAAACCCAGGATAGAATTGCCCTCTATATTCACAGGATCCAACATTGTACACCACTAGCAATAGGTTTGTTCATTCTCATTTGAGGGAACAGGCAATATACATGCACATACCGTACAATCTTCCTCCACTTTAGCTTGAAATCCTTGAGGGTGAAATATGGACCCAACCAAGTGTGATTTGAGATTCACAGATAAGCTTATGTTAAATCTTAAATTGTAACAATAGAGAAAAACAACATTTAACCAACCGACTTTCCTGACGAAGGACTGCCGAAAAGAGACTTTCTTGAAGACCCAGTTGAAGTCGGTCTTTTTCTCAGAGGCTTGTTTGGTGTGTTCCCCGTCTCCACATATAACCTCTTCTGATCCATACTTCCCGACTCTGCTGACAAGAAATCCGAAAGGAAAGATTTTCTTTCGATTTTTCTTTCGTATGAAAACCAGTCATTTTTAAATGACGAAGCAAACCTTATTTCCAATCGAGAAAAGTAATAAAGTGGTCCAAATAGCCCCAACATCGCGTCTTTCGAGGATTTATTACAATTGCTTCATCGAAAACTGGAACAGGAGAAGGCAGCGCAGTGACCGATTGGCGCCATTTTTATGTAAATTTTGAGTGTTTATTACTATCATTAAACCTGAGTACATTAGAATACATTTAAGCGCATATTGCTCACTGATCTTTATACTAATAATTTAATGCTTCATTGCTCAAATGTATTCACAAACATAAGCTAAAATCTGGGGTGCTCTGACCTTTGTCTCGCTTACATTGGGACAACAATGGCCTCTTCACGCCATGTCGCACAAAAACATCGCCCTGAATGAAAGAATGCAAATGATAATTATTATTCAAGAATGGTTATACAGGAAATTGAAAACATAAATAACACATGGAAAACAAAAATACTTACCAAGAGGTCGAAACAAAGTCAAAAATTGGACACGAAATCAAGGATTTTTACGCGCGAAACTTCCGGTTTGTGGACGTGGCGATACTGAAAAAAGATCAGTTTACACCAGAGCATCATGGGAAGTCCTTTCATCCCCCCCTGCTCCAACCCTATCCTTTTAGCTCTCCAATCATTCACCAGGATTTCTAATTGTAATTTCAGGTCTCTCTGATTATCGTAAATGTCAATCATTAATGCTTTCATCTCTTCGTCAACCTCATAACGAAGGTAATTTTCATGGCTTCTAACAAAGTTATAAAATGCTTTATACGTTTCAACTGCGTCCTCTACTTCAGGTGTTTGTACGCCAGGACACTCTTTCCCGGAGAAGCCACTAAAATCGGGCTTTGAAATAACCAGACCTCGAAAGTGAGGCTGCGGATCCATTTTACTTCCGATTGCTGCCAAATTTGGCCAGTGGGATGATATTATCATTGGCCAATTGCAGGCCAATTTTCAGCCCTTTTCCTCATATCCCCCCCTCGGGAGAGTTTTGTAAAGTCAGTGATATTAGTATGCGTAAAATCAGCATGGCGGTCACCGTCGAGGAAACGTTTATTTGCTCAAAACTCGAGGCAGATCATTCGGAGATGGAAGCCAGGGCATTTGGAAGTATAAAGAAAGTAACATGGGACAAGTTGCTGGCTTGTAAGGCCGAAATTATCCACAGGTAAGCTTTTTCATCTGTTACGTGCCATGTGCGAGAATCGCATAAATTATCGGCTATTCTTATCTCGCATTGTGTCAGGTTCTGTTTTTCATTTCGCTCGCTTTTTTGGCCCGCTGAGGTTATTAATCAAAAAATTGCACAACATTTTGCCGTTTTCGTAGCTCTCCTAAATGTCCAGCTCTTTGATGTTTTGCATGGACGGCTCTCTCGGCATTGACCTCCTCTTCGTTCAATGTCTTGCTCGAAAATGTCGTGCTAATCGGCCTGCTTATACCGCTAGGAGCTTCAGGATGTTCAACAACAGGACCGCCTGCCACATTTCTTTCAGCTAACGATGGCCGTAATTCCATATCTCCACCGTTCTTGTCGCTCTGAAACGTGTTGACTTCTGGCGATTCATTCAGCGATACCGCCTTGTTTACTATTTGACGAGTCACATGCGATCCTCCTCGACCGACGATCTTTTGAATTATGTTGCCCATATCCTGGAACGTAACTGATCAGAAAAGCTTGATTACTTTCATGAACGACTCTTCCGTACAGTTTTCAACTTGATGAATACCCATAACTTCGAATGATGTATTGGCCAGCTACTCTTGGCCGGGCAAATAATTATCTCGTATCCATCCAGGTAGATAAACGTTTACTTCGTAAAAACATCTTGGAAACATCGAATCTCTGCGTAATCTGAACGATTCGAAGTTATTTTGCTGTTCTCCACGATGGCGGGAACACAAAAATGGGGGAAAACTGAACTCATAAGCACATGGCGAAAACTGCGCCCGCAAAATCTCTAGTCTGAGTCAACAATTGAAGCTTCATGCATTGATCACGAACTGAAACCTACAAAAAAAAAATTTAGTCAAAATTTGTTAGATGTTAAAGAATACACTAACGTTGAGGGACCAATAAACTCCAAAGCAGCCACGTCAACCACAAGGTAGTGCAACAATAATGATAATAATAATGATAATAATAATAATAATAATAATAATAATAATAATATAAAAAGAGAGATTAGCATGGACTGGTTAGAAGAGAAAGGGGAGGTTAAAATTAGAATTGAAGGTAATGAAGTTAGGAGGGGAAAAAATTGTCCGAATTGATGTGTATATGATTGAAGCCCAAAATTTCATTTCAAGGGCATCCACTTAAAACGAAAACTTATAATAAAAATAAGGAGGCTCAAAAATGTAAGTTAAAAATGGTTTAATGTCAGTGGTTTAATGTAATAAAAACAGTGCATGAAAATTACACATAGTATTTGAAAAAATTGAATAACCTCTTGTTATTACAACGAAAAGAAAAGAAAAATTTTATAACATTTTTCGTTCTATAAATGATATTTTAGATAAATGAATCAAAATCAAAGTTGCTATTTAAATAAGCTTATTTGTCTTGCTTTCTTGATTCCTTTTTGTAGTGTGGTCCAGTGTTTAGATGTAAGAATCCATTTTAATATCAGGTGCTTTGCACAGCCATTACCCAGAAAAAAACAGCATCAGCTTAAATGTGTCGGTATCTCCAATGGGTTGGATGTCTTGTGGCCAGGTGGATAATGGTGAAAAGCATTTCCATTTAACAGAGTGAGTAAATTTCTTCTTTTTGGATTATTCTTGTCCTTGGTAGATCTCGTATAGATGTATTGAAAATGCCAGTACCAAAAGTGTTAGGGAAGAATATTTCCAATGGAAACAGCAAGAGTTGGTACCTTCCTTAGACTGTAATCTTAACAGACCCGTTTATGCATTGCGTCTAAACGCTTCTAGCCTTGCGCGGTCTGGTGA
>JAEMPF020031092.1:0-10694 GCA_022496165.2 Catalaphyllia jardinei | reverse complement strand
TAGACTTGAATGAGGGTCTCAATGGGGTTCAGCCTTTGGTCATAAAAGACCCCAAAACACAGCCGTTAGGCATAAAACAAACAGAAAAGCGATAGCCGTAAAAATATATCAGCGCCAATTAAAGGTTTCAAATGTTTTTTAAAAAAACACTATTTCCGTTTCGTGCTGATGCTTTTTCTGTTGAATCGGAAGAACTGGTCTCTAATAAGGCGGTGATAACGAGGCAGGTCAAGGCGTGGACACGAGGCCGAACACAGTTTTCGCGAGCGTTTTTGATGATGCAATTCAGCGCGCTCACAAGGATTTAACAAAAAACAAACATGCTGTCAATAGAGGGATCATTTTATTTACTCAACATTCGCACTATCTGTGTTACTTTTCTCTATAATAGACCCTTGTCTAAAATGGCGGACCAAAATTCAAATAAGTTAAAATTAGCTAAAATTGAAAAGACATAACAGCTCTAGAAAGAACACCTTAACTTTAGTAACCCTAGAAAGTTTCAACATTTCAGGTTTCATATTAGTTGAGAAAATGTAGGTTGAAAATCGAGAAATTTACACTGAGACGTTTGTATGACTGAGGAGTATGCATTATACCCCAAGTCATACAAACGTCTGTAAATTTTTCAATTTTCAACTAACATTTTCTCAGCTGATATTACACCTGAAGTGCTGAAACTTTGCAGGTTTACTATAGTAAAGGTGTTCTTTCTAGTGCTGGTATACGTATTTAATTTTGACTTATTAAAATTTTCGGCCGCCATTGTGGAGAAGGGCCTATTGAACGCAGTGTATTCATGGCTTTAGTCTTTTATTACAAAGACATGTTAGAAATAGTAACGAAGTAAAGGACCCAGCATTTCTTAAGTTTTTGTATGTTACCGATTGCTTTCGCAGAAACTTGCCGATTTCTAACGATCCAATCGTTAATATTTCAAGAAATTTGGCAAAAAAATACCTTAGAAACCACGTGAATGATTTATGGCGAAAAATCTGAACTTTGACATAGGGAATATTTAATAATACAGAAAACGGTTGACGGCGAATTAGGAAAATCACCTATGTCAAAGTGTTGTATTTGAGCAGTGTTGACAAAAGGGATTTAATGTCAATTGGTAGTGGGGAAACGATGAAAACTATCTAACGACTGGATTTTTTTAAGGTTATACAGAAACCATTCCAGTTTCTGTCTTGTTTTTAACCAGCCCCGTTGCCATGGCAACAGCACAGGCCCTTGTAAACTGTGTTCGGCCACCTTATAAGGGCGTAAAACGGTAAGGCTCATCAAAAATGTAGAAAAAAGTACCATAATCATTACCTTAAAGGAACGACAAGGACAATATGCTTATAAATCCTAACAACATACATACGGGAAAATGTAATTCCGTGAAATGGTTATATATAAGTAGCTTTATGGTCATTTAAACAGGAAAAGCATTTTAGATCTACGCAAGTCTGGATTCAGATACCTCTACTCAACGGTTACATCGCTCTCTGACGTTACGAACCAGTTGTTTTTTGATATAGACAGAGGATTGATTAACGGAGTTTTGTTTTTAAACCTCAAGAAGGCCTTTGATACGGTCGATCACAATCTCTACCGACTGAACTAGAGTATATGGGAGTTCGCAGACAAAGCTTACAGTGGTTTAAATCGTATCTCTTAAATAGCCGTACCAGGCTGTTTTCATCAATGGCGTGCTTTTCGAGCATGAACAAATCAAATGTGGACTTCCCCAGGGCTCGATACTTGGTTCATTGCTGTTTTTGATATACATGAACGATCTTTCTAGCATTATAGATTTTGCTACTACTAGAATATACGCAGATGGCACCAACTTGACTTTTACCGCTTGGAGTATCCCGGAACTCTAACAACAAATGAGTGTTGATATTCAGTGTCTCAAAAACTGGCTGATTGCCAACAAGCTAACATTGAATATAATAAAAACTGAGTTTATGTTTGTCGGTTCGAGACTAAGAGTTGTCGCGATGACAGTAAGTATGCATGTGTTTAGCAACGGAATTTTTCTGAATAGAGTTAGCTGCATTGAATGCTGGGGCATGGAAATTGATGAATTTCTCACATGGGACACCCACATTGCAAGTGTCTCAAAGAAAGTGTCGTCTAAGTAAAGTATCATGAGAAAGAGCAAACCTTTCGTTCCAATATCAAGCCTATTGAACATATACCAATGTGTAGATGAACCTTACTTCTATTGTTGTAGTATTGTTTGGAATGGCATTGGTGATAAATTCCAAAAGCTGCAAAATCGAGCGGCAAGGGTGATTACCGGTGCAGATTTTTGACTCCAGCAAAGGAAATATTAAATAAACTTGGCTGGTGTAATCTTAAGGAGTGACGAAATAAACAAAAATCTCTTATGATGATGAAAATTGTCAACGGAATGACACCGTGTTAGTTAAAAGATATTTTCTCAGCGAGACCGGGAGCCTCTCTAGACGACCTGAGAACATCACAGGATGATATTGCCACACCGAAGGCCAGATCTCACTATTACAGGAAGTGTTTCGCGTTTCGGGGAAGATCTGGAATGCACTCCTTGAGCTAGAAAATCTGCTTCCAAACACTACAAGCTCGTTTGACTTTTAGCTCTGCCACTTGCAGCCAGAAAATTTTGGACAGGAGCACTTATTGGTCAACTTACATAGTATGTAGAGCGATCTCACACTTTCCTTCATTACCCGTGGGAAAAATGCGAGAAACCGAAAAACCGCATGCATATCATGTATTCGTGTATGATTCTCATAATAAAAGAGGTCTTCCTTTATGAGATATGGATAAGTTACACCACTACAGCCATGAACCGTATCCGTTAGAATTCCTTGCTACTGACTTTGAGCATTTATGACAAAAGTATTTCATTTCGCGTGATTGACCAAAACCGGAAACCGCACATAAAAAGGCCGTAGCACCCAAGCCAGATTTAACCAAACGTGCAGGCCAGGAAATAAGACACGAATTAGTTGCATATTGAGTAACTGAACCGACGTTATTAATTTGTTCGCAAGTTTTGCTTCGGTTAAATTGTTTTGAATTGTTATTGCTGTACATAGACAAAAGCCGATTGCAAGGCATTCCGCAGAGCTTTTACAGTAATTATCCGCAGAACTCTTTTTCACTATTTAACATTCCATGTTGCCGTGCGTCTGTTCAGTAATAGATCACAGATGACGTCAAAATGTGGTAGCCGAGTGTGTCACTGATGTTCTTACCACATTTTGACGTCTTCTGTGATCTATTGCTGAATCAGACGCACGCAACATGGAATCTACCTGTTTTATATAATAAAGAAATAAAAAACTTCGTACGCGCAAAAGCTGGTTTATTTCAAAATCGAAAGGTGGGGCCTTTCCCCAATTCGACAAAACACGAAAATTGCAATTTGACGCCATCATTTCTTTTGAAAATGAAGCAATGTCATTGGTTGCTATGCTTTGACAAGGGGTTGTGATTGGTTTAGGGAAATCACGCCAATGTCAAACTTGAATTGATTGTCACTTGCCGTGGAATAAAAAATCAGAGGAAAGCAGGAATTGAACTGCAAATTTTACAAATCTAACACAAAATACTGAAAATAGCAACTCAAATTTTGTCATCGGGGCGGCTCTGAGAGCCGAAAAAGACGCGGACGTTTCCTTGAAAATTGCGTGCGTTAAAAAAGCCGCTGGGAAAACTTGCGGTGGCCGCCGACATGGAGACGTTGGAAGACATTCGCTCGGATCTGGACAGCGCCGCAAATGATCCCCGACCGCAAAGGATCCCCAGACCGCAAATGATCCCTTACCGCAAATGATCCCGGATGGGACCGCAAATGATCCCCTCTGGAAAACGAGGAATGGCATGAAGTTTGTTCCTCGGCTCGAGGTTTCAATGTTTAACACAAACAGAAGCAGTCATAACTAACCATATTCTACATAGATATACTGAATTCTAATCAGTGATATAGAGTTCTTCGGATAATTACAGTAAAAGTTCTGCCTTGTAATCGGCTTTTGTCTATATTTACAATTACATAACTATTTCACCGAAGAGAAAATTGCGAACGAAGTAGTAACGTCAGTTCATTCACTCAATATCCTGCATCTCAATTTCCTCAACTAAGATGTGTCTTATTTCCTGGCCTGCACTTTGGTCATAACTTGGGTGCTTTAGACTTTTCATGTGTGGTTTCCAGTTTTGGTCAATCACGCAAAGTGAATTTTTTTTTGTCATCGATGTTGAAAGTCAGTAGCAAGGAATTCTAACGGGATATCGTACATGGTGCAGGGGTGTAACCTATCCGTATCTCATGATCGAAGCAAGACTTTAGTCTGGAAATCTTACACGAAAACAGCTTACAGCTGCCATTTTACTTCTTGTTTGTAATGATATGCGGTTTTTCCGTTTTTCGGATTTTTCCCACGGGAAATGAAGATCGCTCAACATAGTATGTAAGTTGATCATTCAGTGCTCTTGATCAGATTAAGTACACGTTTTATATACTGCCAGTATGGAGTTTCTGGCTGCAAATTGCAGATGCAAACTGAAAACCACAATTATATTTAAATTGTAATTTACTTTGTCAGAATATCTTTTCTTTAAATTTATCTAATTAATTCATCTCTGATGATGAAAATAGATAAATACAACAATTAAAAATAAAAAAAATATCAAATAATCTGGGAATCAAACTCCATGCCATTGACATTTTTGCGGTCCACATCGGGGATCATTTGCGGTCCGATTTGGGGATCATTTCCGGTCTGGGGATCATTTGCGGTCGGGGATCATTTGCGGTCGGGGATCATTTGCGGTGCTGTACATCTTTGGATAAGTGGAGCTTTGGTTATGATGGGAATTTCTATGCTCTGAGGTTGGTTATCCTCTAATGCATTTGAAATGGTGCGTTTTCCATGGCCTTGAGCTGTAGTGCGCGAGACTTTGCTCGCTGCTGTGCCCTTAAACGAACATGATGTGGCGGTCTGGAATATTCGCGTCGGAAAGCAAAGCAATCGCAGACGCCCTGACGGAATGGTTGGGGTATATCTGAGAGAGCTGTGCTCCAACAGAGAAAACTTTCATCATGTCACCCAACTTGTTAATACCAAGTGGTCTGTTTTCGAACCAAACGGTGTCTTCCTTCGTCACGCTTGGCTTTGGATGCTGGAAAAATGCTGTGCAAGATGGGTTTAGTTTAGTTTTGCTCCAAACAACTTCAGACTGGCAAAGGCATCATCATCTGCCCAAGTGCTATAAAGCCTTGTTTCTCGTTCAGCCGAGGACTTGCTGTTTTCACCACCGGGATGTTTTTTGTGGCTTCTTCGTGGGTCATGACTGCGTATTCGCGGGCATTGGAATCGCTGATAACCCTTACCGAGACCTTGATTATTCTGGATATCACGAAACCGAATCTAATATTTGTTTTATTATACATTGAAGGAAAAAAAAATGCGTCATGTTTTTGCTTTTTCACTGACGGGAAGAAACACGAAGCGCGCGAACTTGGCATGATTACCCTTCGAAATCTTGGACTGCGATCGTACATGACATGATAACCCGTGACTTTGAGTGTCCCTAACATGATGATTGTATAATCTGCAGTTACGACGTCACGGACGCTGATTTCGAAAATTCATTGTACGCTTTCGACCAATCAGAAAAGAGTTAAAGAGTTCAATGTATAATAATATCTAATATCTTGTGCGCCGGCTGTGTCTCTTTAAGAAGAGCTGACTCACTGCTGTCGGAGCTTAAAATATGGCTTCTTTGACACAAGGTATCATGGCGTCTTTAACAGCGCTCCATAATCTGCACTGGGAAAAATGACGACTGTGCATTTTTCTACAATGCATAGTGTAGTTGGATTATCACAGTAGGAAAAAGTTCATATCATATTTATTGTGTTTGTTAGCTTTAAAGCTTTACGAAGTTTTTTGTGCATTTTTCATGGGCGTTTTTAAGGAATTTGACGCTAGGCATTATTGGTAAATGCTCCAGTCGCCATAATGTTCCCAACAGTGGATTATGTTTGGATAATTTTTAGATAGGTTTCTTATGGCGACATCGACATGAACCCACAAGTTTATAGCTTACATTGTATTGTGTTTAAGAAGTAATAAATAGCTATTAAACCATTCCAGATTCTTAGTAGAGCTATAGTTGCGCCCAGTTCATTTTCAGTATCAGTCTAATTTCTGTTCTGGAAAGAGGATGTGAAGACAGTGATTCGTGCTGTAATAAAGGGAAGCTTATTGCTTCACTGATAGGACAAGCAACGACAAGTTTAGCTAACTCCAGCATGTTTATACTGTTTTTGTTTAATCAGTTTTTAAACTCCCCTTTGTACTTTGATAAGGGCAGGACGCAACCCAAAGGGACCCAAATTTTTGTTTCTCTTTTTTCTTTCTTTGCGCAATAAATGTTTCCTTGCTCATTAAATTAAGACATTTCTAAGGCAGCTGACATAGAACGGGTTTAAGGTTACTGCAGACCTTCAAAGGCCAAATTAGGCGATTTTTTTTCTTTGTTCCTGATTTAGCTAAAATATCGATTTAAAGTTTGGTCAAAAAACAACTTAAAATCATTCAATGATTGCGAGATGTCGGCTCAAAACTATTTTGGAGAAGAGAATATATAACTAAAGGCGTTATAATCCCATTAAACACATCTAGCGCCCGTGAGTTTTTCGCGGTAAACATTTGCATATTTAGTTTACATTGTGCTGTTTCGCGTTGTTTAGGCCGTTGGTATCGCTATATTTTTTACTCTATAGTCTATGAAAACTTACATTATGAATTCATCGAAAAGAGAGAAGATGCCTTGGACAAAATCTTGTAAGAAACCTGGGCCGAAAAAAAAAGGAAAAAGGCGAATATTTGTTGTGTCCAGGTACAACAGTGTTAATGACGAATCCTTCGTGGTCGTTTGCCCTGTTTGACAATTTGTCCACACTAGATTTCAAATTTCCAACAAAGAATTCGTCATCATATCTATAAGACATTTCTATTCAGCTGGAATTGAAAGACATTCAAGCACAGAACTTGAAAATAAGGCGAATTTATTGCGGCGATCACGTTTTGTTTTGGATCGCGCCGGTTGGGTTGACTGGATGTTTGGTTCTATGGTGGTCGCCATAACTTTCCTTCTCTTTCGCTGGTTAGTGCCTCTTCTCTTTACAGTTTTTACAGAAGCTTTTCTCCTTGATTTAACTGGCCATTTTTTTTCGCTGCAATCACTATTCGACGGTGTTCGACTGCAACTGCAAAACTTCCCGCTAAATCAATGGACTATTTTTGTTGCGGGCTCTCGGAGGGTTGGAAACTTGTGTTTCATTGGTCGGCGGCATGACGAGGTGTGATAAGCTTTCAAAACTTTAGGAGGCTAAAACTGGGGCTTTATTTTTGCGTGGATTTCCTTACTTCAAGCAAATTAAAAGGGTATGTAGTTTCCACGGATTCTTATGAAATTTGGCCAAAATCTTCCTTGGTGATCAATACGTGATCAATCAGTGTGTGAGACTTTTTTGATTTTGCAAATACTTCTTTTTTGCGTTCTCATGTGACGAAGATCGGCATATATTTAATTAGCCGACTTTAAAATAGATATTCTCGGCAACCAATCGGAATATTGAAAAAAGCCTCACACATTTTTTTTGTAGTCTGTCACGATAAGTACTTCATGTATCCCTTATTATATTGTACTTAGAACATATTATAGTGCATTGATCCTCATTATAGTGTATTGTATTCACTATAATAACTGGAAGGGATACATGAAGTACTTAGGTCTATCACCTACTGATTGACACTGTGCAGTTTGTTTAGTCGTACGTGCCAGCAGGAAGGCAGGTAATTCAGTTTAGCAAATAGTGTCAGTTTTGCGTTTGAGGGCTTGCGTGCGCTTACCATTAAATGAAATCTTAAAGGGCCCTAGTCAACCTCGGCCATTTTCGATGCCATTGAAATTATTGATATAGCATGGTGAAGCGAAATCTTATTGATTTACTGTAAGCTGTGTTTCTGAAGGTATGTTTGATTATCTTGGGTAGTTTCACACTGATTTTTACCCGTTTTGACAGGCTCCGAATAAAATATAATAGCCGAATTCTCGCATGTAAACAAAAACAAAGGTGTGGCTGACTGGGGCCCTTTAACCATGTTTATTTCTTCTGATTTTACATTTTATTAGCTTTACGATGATATTTTCTTTGGTTATAGCACAAGCGACGCGCATACGAATGATTCTTCGTAAGACACTCCTGAAGGTCTACAGTAACCTTAAAGAAGACTTTGTATATGGTAAGCAAAGAAAGGAAGATATTTCACAGTTCGACGCAAAACAAAGCTTTCGCGTGAGAATAAATTATCCTTTTTAGGCTCCTCTCTTCACTTTTCTTCTTTCGCTCTATCGTTCAGTTCTTTGCGTCCAAAAAAGCCAGTACTAAAGAAAAAAGAGAAGTCGATTTTTTGATATGGCTTGTAAAACATTTTGAGAAAATAGCAGACAAGGGGCCTGTCCGGGAGTCGAACCCGGGACCTCTCGCACCCTAAGCGAGAATCATGCCACTAGACCAACAGGCCAATCATGGTTGGACGTTATTTAACAAGGTTTTAATCTACCTCTCTTTGTTGACCTTAGCTGCGGTCTCATTGGCAAAGACAATTAGAATCCAACTGCCCTGGTCTTTTGTTTGTTATTAGACCAATTTGCATATATTAAAAGTCAGACTAAAACAAGAGACCTCAGTACTAGGCTCTGGAGAATAGATACAGAGTTTCTGGAGTTTATTCCCCACGGCCTCGTTCTGAGGTAGATTGTTTGAGACTGAATTTTAATATATCGAAATTAGTCTATTCTTGCGAGCAAGAACGAGAATGTGCGTGAGGAGCCCATGCATCCATCCGGTTAGCGGAAATTTTTTTTTTTGGTACGTAAGATCAAGAAGGTCTTCATAAACGAGCAGCCACTTTGCAGAAGACGTGAATAAACTGTTAATATCGTGATCGTGATCGTGATCATTACTCCTATTTTGACAGTTACAGCAAACTTGGCTATATTTTTTCAGCAGTTGCTCTGTACATTTCTTTTGACCTGAAGGAAGAAGGTAGTTTATCTTTGTAAGGGAAAAAAGATTTGATTCTTCTCACTTGAAGACCAAAAATGTAATTTTAATGCACAAATTACAGGACTAACTGGATTTTTCAAATATAGGCAAATGTGTTATCCCTTTATTAAAATTATAGCCAAAATTGCTTCAGCTCTCAAAAGACGAGTAACGATAACGATCACGATCTCGATAATAACAATTTTTTCACATAACTTCTGCATAGCGGCTGTCTGTTTGTGACAACCTTGTTACATGCAAAAAAAACACTAAATATAAGCTAACAGGATGGATACATGGGCTGCTCACGCGAAGTACATAGAAAACAATCATATGAAAATATTGGTGTTTTTTGCGCAAAAAAACAACAAAAAGAACTGTCCCTGGGTGGGCTTGAGCCACCAACCTTTCGGTTAACAGCCGAACGCGCACTTATTGCGCCACGGAGACTTCCATGAAGAGAGGTTGTACACTTTTTTTATCAAATTTAATTCTATGGATCAAACTATTCACTTACTTAAGGTTTCCGCTACATTATCGTATCTTCCTCGCAAGACTTCGCAAACAAAAGACCGGGGGAGTTGGATATTAATTGTCTTGGCCAATGAGACCACTGCTCAGTTCAACAGCGAGAGGTAGATTAAAACCTTTGTTAAATAAAAGGTAACTATGACTGGCCTGTTGGTCTAGTGGCATGATTCTCGCTTAGGGTGCGAGAGGTATTGGGTTTGTCTCTTGGACAGGCCCAGAATGCAAGTTGTCGTTTTTGTTTTGAACACAAAACCTCTCATTTGATATCGTTCAGCAAGAAGCCAAATAAACCCTTTGTCTTGTTCCGTTTGACTTATCAGTGTCCTTAAATTTCGCCCATAATTTCGCGGAACAACAGTTACTCCTTAAAGCTAAGTTTCAAGAACAAAAAATTAAGCTTTGATATCTAAATATTATGAGCTTTAGGTAGCACTTTTTTTTGGATTTTTGGCAAATTTTTAGCAACTTAAAGTTTTGATGTATTTTGCTAAATTTTATTATGTCATACAACCCGCCCCGACTAGCTTTGCTATATGCGGGTTGTATGAATGTATCAATTTGTTTGATTAAAATGATGATGCTTTAGTGGGAAATTTGTCAGCATTCTAAGGGAAATTGGGACAGGCTAGTCTGGTTGCAAAGAGTCTCATAAAGCCCCTGAAATTGAACCGCTTTTTTTTCGATGTATTTCTCGACATATCTTTTAGGTGTGTTTATTCACAAACTATTCAAACATCCATGCTCTTATCTTAAAATGTATGAGGACTTAAACAAAAAAAAAAAATAAAAATCTTGGACGACAAAAGTGGTCGGGGGTGCTCGTTTCAGGAAATCTCCAGTTCGTTCACTTACAACAAAGTTCGGAGGAATAATAACTACGTCTAGTAACCTAGAAATAGCACCAGTCGGTTCAATACAGCATTGAAATCTTTTTCTATGATACACAGGGTGTTTCAAAAGTTCGTGGACAAGTTTATACTTCATCCACATTTTTATATTTCTCTCCATTTTCTTACAGACCTTAACAAATCTTATCGTTTATCGATTTTCAGAA
>JAEMPF020031091.1:0-10698 GCA_022496165.2 Catalaphyllia jardinei | reverse complement strand
AAGGCTTGTCTTGTGGGAGCAAAGTTGCTCTCCTTTTTTATGTGAGAGACAATTTCCTCGACAACCGGCAGAACGAAACCTCCACCGATATCTAAAAGAGTCAAGGTCAAGACCGTTTGAGCGAGGCTTTCCTTAGCTTCATCCAACTTTTCCTGTTCCCACAAGAACATCGCAGCGACGTTACTGGAACGAGAGTAGATTCCAAGCATGACATTGGGCGCAGAAATTGTTCTTTGGAATCTTGTAACAGCCTTGACGTACATGGCTGAGGTAGAATATCGGGAGGCTGAGCAAACTTTGGGAGTGAAGGACGGGACTCCAGTTAACACAATGGCTAGAAACCATTGTATCAACCGCGAAAACGAACCCATCAGCTGTGGCAGATGTGTTTTGAAACTCTTGTCGTTTGAAACGATTTTACGCGATGTTGAAAAAACGTCAAAAATCTGTATTCCCTTCTCACTCTGTCACTTAGAAAAAATGACTTTATCATCTAGATTTTTACAGTATATACTGACGAATGACTTCATCTCTTTTCTTATTGATGGTCTTTGATCTGGCTAAGCTTGATTGGTTGTTTTACACTATTTTATACTGACATGTATTTTTACTGCCTGAGTAGCTTTAGCTGTCTTCATGTAAGATTTATTACAGTTGTTTGAAGTGTTTCTCACAGAGGAGTAAAGAATACCATCAATATGAATTGTCAGGTGGTGTGATTGGCTTACCGACTTCCTTCAGTGGTCGAATAACGTGAAAACGTGTGGATCAGGAAACAACGACCATACAATTTTTATCTCTCCTCTAACTTTTGATCTCTGTTAAACTTCAATGCCACTCTTTCAAGTTGTTTTTATTCTTTGCTTAAGTGGTCTTAAGTTTTGTGTCACGCACATGGCGCCTGGAGCCCAAAATTATAATACTCAGGTGGCAAGATATGGTTAACTGATTTTAGTGCAGAAAAACATTACCGAGTCTGTCTCCAACTTGAAAATCTTTGAAATATCAAAGACGATCCTATAAAATAATGGTAAATTGCTTGAAATATGGGCAACGTTCTAACTTAACATTTCCGTACAAAAGAATTATAGTTTTTTTTTTGTACATATATATGTTGGTATTAGTCTTAAAAAGACTAAATTGATCTAATTTATGGCTTGAATACATCCGCGAAGAATGACATGTCAACAGAAGTGCTCTCGTCAAAACTGCAAATATCTTAAACAGGTCAGTTCAGAGACTGATTACAATAAATTACACAACAAATTTAACAGGTATTTGGGTTCTATAAGAAGAACGTTTGTGAAATGTCTTCAGTGTAGTTAACTGTAGCCCTGGTGATCTTGGTTTGTTAATACCTTAATTTTCCTTCTGTCAAAACTCTTATTTCTTTATTTTCTAGAAAGTGGCCTTTCCTACCTTTACTGTTCACATCCAGAGTTTAGAAATTTTCTCCGGGAAACAAAATTAGGACATATATCTTAAGTGGAAAAACTAAGCAAGCAAAATTTGGTTGTGGTGTAGATTTTTGAACGAAAACGGGTTGAAACGCTCTTACTCAATTTGACTAGTATTATTTATTGACGCCGTTTGTCAAGCCGCCGGCAACTCTCATACAAACGTCTATTAATTGAACGTGACGGCTTTCTGAGAGAATTGTCCCGTGCAACATTTCAAGTATTTCACAAATTCTGATATTACTTTTCATATTTACCAAATAGTATAGTCACTACCAAATTTAGCATCAATAATATCTCGAAGATTTTATTATTGTAATAAATCTTTGTTAACACAACAAAGGCTTTACTTAATAGGTTAATTTCAGCAAAGTATACTGTGTGTAAGGATTTGTCTTAGAATTAGAAGTGTTTCTCGCTGAAGGTGTAAAAGTATCATCAATACGATTTCACAGGTGGCGAGTTATGGCTTTTTAACTTTGGTGAATGTAGAAAACTGGTCCCAACTGGCTGAATTGAATTTGTTGACCGACATATTCCATCCTGACAGAATGGTAAACATTTGAAATATAATTTAAAACAGGAGGATAAATGAGAAAAAAAAACTGAATCTAGTTTCAGTGTAGGACTGCCTCTGCTCCACTTAAAATACACAATGGCAAGTTTAAGTTTAAGAAGGCCAACTATGAAATGACGAGTGGTGCATTTTGTTTATTATCAGTGAACAACGAAAAGTGTAGAACTTAAAAGTGTTCAACTGAAAATTGTAAAACCGGTCGAAACTGTAATGATTTCTTTGTTAGAAATTAACTTGTTTGAATAGTGAGGCTTTCGTTCCATAGTGGACTCTTCATTAAGCAGCAATCATAATTATTAAACCTAGTATATATAGCCTATATTAGCCAATTTCATTTTTAAATTCCAAGCACCTGTTACTTACGTCAAATGTAACTTCTCTAAATTTATATATAGCGCCACAACTAAAAACCTGAGAGGGAATCCTTACAGTGCAAGACTCGTAAAAAAGTACTAATAATAGGAATAATCAGCTTGCCTATTTGTTGACTTCCACGAGCTCTACACATAATAACGATATCACATTCGAACAAATGTTCACCTATGGCAGAAAAAAATAACGTATTTGTCGTTAAATATTGTTTCTTGTACCCTTTTGAAGCGTTCTGGGAAGTAATTATAATTTTTGGGAGGTTTCAAATTCTCTTGAAATACGCAAACGGTTTCAATGACCGTCCAGATATATCGAGAAGCAAAAATGACAAGACAGTTACGATTCTGCAGAAAGTTGAAATTCACCTTAAGGTATATTTGACGAAAGACTGATTTTAGCCTGGCAACCTTGAGATCAGTTATAGAGTGGTAAAAACAGAATTTTCTACAATGAAGGTAAAAGAACTGATTCAGTGAATATTGTGAACTTTTTAAACCAAGCACAATCTGACAATTACCGGCCAAAGCTTAAAAACAAAAATGGCCGAGTGGATAGTATTGGCGATATTCGCGACAACATGCAACGAGAAAAAAATCGCGCGGCCATTTTTCCTCTAGTAAGTGTATGTTTTTTGTTAACACTCGACGGACTAAGAGGTCCGCAGCCCACCCGTTACTTGTTTCATAACACCAACGGCGCTTACACCTCTGAGCCTTTAATTTTCCATGACAAGCTGATGTACTTGTAGCTTCTGGTGGCTAAATTGTGTTTTTAGCGATACCTATAGTTCCTGACTAATTAGCTCCAACTGGCACAAAAAAGCTGTGCGTGGACTTTGTACGTAGTATTTCAGTTTTTAAACTGGCTGTCTGGTTAGCATTATGCCACACCATGCAATGTCTTTTTTTGCCACACTCAGATGCAATGCGAAGTCGATTCTATTCAATTTACCAACCTTTTCTCAGGTTGATTTATACAGTTGTTTCATCTAGTAATATCAGAAAAAACGTAGTTGAACTTCGCATCTATCGATGGCAGAGGGCCACAAAGGGGTGTAATGAGAACTGGGATTCAGCTTGTTTTTGAACTGGGAAATGGGATTTACTCCATTTGGTTTGGGATTTAAACTCCAGGAAGGGATAAAAAAATTCGAAAATGGGAATAGGATTTTTCTTTCTTTATGTCTTTACTCTGGCTTTTTTATTTTAACACAGTAAATTGCAAACCTATGTTGGACTTGACCTGCAGCCCGAGAAACTCATGTGGATTAAATTTGTTGTCAGTTCTCGCCTTGCTCCGAGCGTTTTTCTCTGGGTTCTCCGGTTTTCCTCACTTCACAAAACCACTCCAAATTCAAATTCAAATTCAAATTCAAACTCGGCCATTATAGAAGACCCACATGAAACCAATTAAGGCCGGTGTGGGATCTTCCCTTAATATTGAATTGTTATTACAAAAGATAATTGAAGATTCTCGGTGCGAAGAGAGGATTTGTAGACCATGCAGTGCTTTTAATTCATTATACGTAGCAGTTGTTGGCAAAGACTCCTTTACATAATCCTCAGTGGTCTTTTAGATAGGCCTTATTGGATTCCCAGCGCCTCATCATCTCATATTTGGACTTATGAAAACGGTGTTAAAGAAACCAAGCGTTTTTTCCTCGCCAGAGAAAGTAGAAATGAATGTCAGTGTTTTTTTTTTCTTCCGTTATCTTAACTTTCTTTTCTCGCTCCCCTCTCTCTATATTTTTTCATCGCTGGAGTGATTTTAAGTGAATTGTGAATAAAAGTACATGTGGCTGTTTTGGTGCAACGTGGGTCAACACGGTTGTCATAAATTCAGTCATAGATAGTTCAGGTGCTGATCACCGCTGGAGCGGTGCTCTACAATGAGCTGATATAACGAAATATGTTGAGACTACTCAGATCTTGAGTACATATGGAGTTTAAAGTCTTTTATACAGCTCTGTTTCTTAGGCTAACATAAAGTTAACCCACTCTTCAGTTGATCTCATATACACTGAAGCCTCAAAAAAACAAAATCACATCAACGATATGGTCCATGCAATCACTCCTTGCCCTTTCGACTGCACTTCTAAAGTTTTAAAACTTATGCGCGTATTTTGAACAGCATACAGGGAGAGCACCTGTGAGATAGGAGAAAATGGAAATAGATCGGCCACACACTCAGGAGACCAAATTACTGTATCGCCCGACAAGCTATTCGTTGGAACCCGCAGAGAGGCAGACGGAGAGGGAGACCACACAACAGCTGGAGGAGAGACAGAGACCACACCATCCAGTCGAGAGGTCTCTCCTGGCATCAGCTGGAACGCCTGTCCAGAGACAGAGGGGACTGGGGGACTTTGTCAGTGGCCTATGTTCCAAGATGGAATAATAAAAGGCTTCGGTCAGTTCGCCTTAGCAAGGATCTTTCATTTGATGGTGAAGTGTTGCCGTTTGCCATATGTGTTTGCAAAGTCCCAGTCCTGCGTCGTGTTGTGCGTTTTGTTTTCAAACGATACCGGCCGCCTGATGGTTTCTAAACCTTGCTTTAAATTCCGTGGCTGCACTTGAGAGTTTTTGCTCGAGCCGAAGCGGCTAAGCGGCTCGTGAAATTTCAACTTTTTGAAAAACGCACTCGTGTAAATTAATTCCAAATTGAACTCGAAACCGTATGATTACCTATACAAAATGCCGCGTTTATTTGAGGGCGGCGTTTAATCAAGCAAATACGGTATTAAGTACCGGTATTGTAATACCCTTTTTTTAGTGACATTGTAATTTCCCGAAACAAATGGAAACGTTTTAAAAACCCTTTGCCCAAATAATAATTTCACTTGTTGCCCAAAAACTGACTTTCACAAATTTTGGGGGGTCTGAAGTCCCCTAGCCACCGCCGGCCCCCGCCCTGATCCCTGTCCCCAGGACTATGTTTGGTAGCTATGGCGAGCGACTGGGGGTAAAGCATATGCTTCCTTGCACCCTGCGAGCAGAGCCTCTTTTTCCTCTTTGCTTTATACAAGGAAGAAAAGGCTCTTGCGAATTAATTGCAGGGTGGCTTCCTTGTTGGAAATGACGAACTGTTATTAACTTTGCGTCTGAATATCAAAATTACCGCGTTTTAAAATGTCCCAAAAAGAAAATATTAAGGTCTTACTTTCTCGTTTACCGTAACACCAATCATGGGATTCCTCTTTCTCCCCCACCCCTCCAAACAAAAAAAAATTGTAAACGTGACCAGCGGCATCAACCTGGAGCCTGCATCAAACGGCTCGTTCCCAGGTTCTTTCATCCGTGTTGTTGCCTTGGCAATATTTGACTTTTCGAATGCCATCACTTCTGATAATTGCTGGTGTTATTACTTCCAATTGTAATTGTTGAAAATTTCACTTGTTCTAAAGATGCCAGTGAAGAAGAAAGGAGGAAAATCCAAGTATGTGAATACAATTTTGACTTTAGTATAAATGGAAACGATGGAGTATAAATCGTACAAAGCCGATCTATATCTTAGCCTACAGTTAGCTCATAACTTGCATACGTTTATTCTATATATCACATTTTTTTCGTTGTCGTTCTGTTTCGTGTGATCTAGATCTGGAGGTAAAAAGAAAGGGGCAAAGAAAGTTAAGAAGTCAAAGGATGAGTTAGCCAAGGTAAAAATGTACTCTGTCAGTAAATGCAGTCGTCTAGTCGTTCTCAATTCGTTGGCTTATTGTTATGTTTTAACGTGAATACGCGTAGTTACTTAAGCTTAAGCAAACTTAGATTACATGTAGCTTGCTAGATGATTTTTTTTTAGATACATTGTATCTAATCGGTGATCTCATCGAATAACTGATAAAGGAAAGCGAAAGCTGTTGTCAGTAGTTGTACTCAATATACAGAGGCTATATAACCAGCAGCTGGGCAAGGTTCTAAATAGACTAAATGACCGGCAGTGAGACTAAGAAATTGTTTATGAAGTAAAACAACATGAAAAGAACATTGTGATTGGTGTCCCCAAGAGGCTAGGAATAGAAACTGCATGGCAATCAATAAGCAATAGACCGGTTTACACTCTAAGGGGCATTATGGGTAATCAGTGCAAATTTACAAAGAAGCAAAGGCGTAAAACAAATGTTTTTCTATATTTTTCCGTTCGGATTTCACATCTGGTGACGAAACATATACAGCAGACGGAGAAACCCCTATTCTAGGTTTACCAGCGTTTTTGAGTCGATCAAGTGAATGCTGTGTGCGCACAAATTTTTGTTATGTTATGCATAATTATTGAACATTTTTCTCAGCTCCATTATTTACAATGTAGTAATTATGTTATTCCCATTTATCTACTTAAAATAAACTGTTCGTGTAACAATAGATAATTTTCAACCCTTAATTTTTACCTTTCGATAACACAAAAAAACATTTACAAGGAGCACTACAGTACAACATTATATTTACATTAATTTTTTATACTTGCATTTTCATTGAATACAGAAGTAAACATTCCTTTGGGTGACCTAAAGTCACTTTATACATTCAATGATCAGGCAGTACTTAGACATTGTGGAGCTAAGAAGAGAGTGGAGGAGACATCTTTCGTTTTTCTTATCAATTATGCTTCGATACATTTGATTCTGTATTTAAATGAGATTTTGTTTACAAAATCAGCAAGTAAGATTGAATTAGTATGCAGTTTGTAAGTGTAGATATAGTACCTCATGGAAAGCAATGTGTAGTTAAATTTCTTCATTACACTTTTTTCAAATTGTTCAGATGTAGCACTGAACAGTTTCTCTTCCATGGACGGATTGAAGTGAGTTTTGTTTGTTAAATTGAACCAACTAATGACCTCATGTGAAAATTTTTTAACAAAAGAACAGTTGCTAAAAGTATGGTCAATGGAGTTCTTTTC
The DNA here is from genome assembly GCA_022496165.2 of Catalaphyllia jardinei. Taxonomy (NCBI): domain Eukaryota; kingdom Metazoa; phylum Cnidaria; class Anthozoa; order Scleractinia; family Caryophylliidae; genus Catalaphyllia; species Catalaphyllia jardinei. The sequence continues at coordinate 3,393 of JAEMPF020031091.1, read as the reverse complement.
GCCACAATATACACAGTTGTCGTCTGACTGGATACCATAATGAAAAAGTTGTTGGTGTATAAATTTAAATTTAAATTCTTTCAGCTTGGGCTCTTTACATAGAGTTTTGAGGGAGGCGAAACGTTCTTTCCACACGTCTTATTTTGTTGAGAAATAGTTGTCCCACTTTTGGGGGCGCATGAATTTATTTTACAGTTAAAACCGAATGATTCAATCAAGTCTTAGCTGCTCGAGCCACAAAAATAATGTCTCCGTTACTCTGAGAAGTAGGCTTTATTATGCCCAGCTTAATCAACTCAAGAACGCTAGTAAATACAGAAAAGGGGTTTCTCTACTTAAAGTATTAGTTTCCTCCCGAAAATGAATCTCAGAATGGAAAATATGAAGATCAATGTACATTTTGCCGCTTTGTTTCTTTGCAATCTTGCCCTGATTACCTATAATGCCCCTTTAGAGCGTGAACCGGTCTATACCACTGCACAACCGAAACTGGTTGGCAGTTTTTTGAACTTTTTAAGTATACACAGTGTTACCCTTACCATTATTGAAACCTAACCATAAACAGGCTAACTGGAATGCTCTTCAGGCTAACTGGAGTGCTTTTTAAGCTAACTGGGGTGCTCTTTAGACTGAACGGAATGCTCCTTGGGTTAACCAGTGTTCTTTAGGCTAACAGGAGTGCTCTTCAGGTTAACCAGAGTGCATTTTAGGCTATCCAGAGTTCTTTTTAGGTTAACCAGAGTACTATTCAGCCTGAACCACAGCAAGGTTCTGACTGCTAGTCATTTACCGTAGTCTATTTTAAACCTTGACTGGCTGCTGGTCATTTAGACACTCTGTTCTTGCAAAGAAACTGTCAAGTATTTTTGGAACAGTTGAGATATACATGTACATGTACAGTTTAAGTGTAATTTTAGTTAGTTATCAATTAGTTATTAGTTATACTTGTGGATTGCTCTTTGTTTGAGATATCCTGAAGGGAAAACAACAACAAGAACTTTATTGACCCTTATGCAAGACAAAAATTTAGTTAAAATAAAATAAAAATTAAAACTAAAAGGGTGGTGGCTTCCTAAAATAAATAGAAAGTTAACAAGTGTAGGATTCAAGCCAGGATATAATAAAGTACTGTGTCTTATCAGAACTGTACATTAGAGATTAAACCATTATTGTTTTTCATCAATATCTGGTGTTAATCTACTCCAAATTAAATTAAAGTATCCATTGATCCTCCTGGGCTCCCCTTTTGTAGTTGTAGAATAAATGCGTATCATTTTTTACATTAACATTACGTTTACATTAGGATAATTAGCATTTTTTTATTACAATTAGTTATAAATGTAGTAGACTCAAAGATATTAGCACTTGATTGCTACTCTGTAAATTTGAGGGTATACAAAGTTTATTGATTGATTGATTGATCAAGAGTAAAGGTAAAGTGTGCACTCATCAGTCCGGTGCTGATCTCTGGTTTCTGTAGCATGAAGCAACTAGGAGTAGGCCTGAAGTACTTCATCTCTCCCCTGGATGGGATGCTAGTCCATTGCAGGGTTTCTCCACATTATTACATTTACCAGTATTCATTTATATGCATGGGTGGAGAGATGCATTATAAATTAGAGCAGTGTAACTATCTTGCCCAGAAACACAATACAATTTTCCTGGCTAGGGCTCGGAAGCCCTAGAGTTGTGTGCACAGACCATAAGGCCCTTTGCGCCTCCAGTCGAGTACAGTTGTAGGTGATTTGAATTTATTTAGTAACAACTAAATAAGCTCAATAATGTTTGTTACAATTATTGAATATATACTCACTCTTGCATTTCACAGGAAAAGCTTGAGAAAGCAGCATCAGCATTTGAGGCTGCAGATGATCTTCATGCAGCTTTTGTAGCTCGTATGGACAAATGGATGCTTGATAACTATGCCCGAGCTATTGATCTCTTTCGCCGATTTGATGTTGATGGTGATGGTAGCTTGTCATATGAGGAGTTTTATGCAGGAATGCGAGACTTAAATGCACCTGCCAACAACCTTGAGTTGTATGTCCTTGCTAAGAAGCTAGACAGAGATGCTAATGGCCTGCTGGACTATCTTGAGTTTTCCAAAGGCTTGAAATATTACAAGAAGGAAGAGTGTGTCCAAGATGATGGCCTACCTGTTTTGAAATTTGAGAGAGAAGAACTGGAGCAATGTCCTTGCTGTAAACTGGGATTATGGAAACCTCCTAAAGAAAAGTATCCAAGGTAAGCTGACCTTGTCCTTCTTGATAGTTACATAAGTGCCTAATCTACTTTTTTTAATATGTTCAGTATAAATGTAGGGACTGCGAGTTTATTGTATGCTTACACATCCCTGTAGATCTAGTGTTTGCTTGCTTGAACTGAGTATTTATTTGGTATCTCAGGCATTTCATTGAGAGATTGATAAAAATGTTTGGATGAAGTTTAATGCAAAATAATTCCTCTGTATGCATTGATTTAGTCAAGGTTGTGTTACACTTTGTAGACTGCAAAAAGTTCTGGAGGTAAACATGTACAAAGAAAGCACTGTATAATCTGCTAATTGCTGTTATAATACTGCTAAACTAATTGCTGTGGCCCAGGTTCTATTGCTGGACCTTGTGTCGCATGTGGGTTGAGTTTGTTGTTAGTTCTCGTCCTTGCTCCGAGGGTTTTTCTCCGGGTTCTCCGGTTTTCCTCCCTCCACAAAAATCAACACTTTAAATTCTAATTCGATCTGGAAACAGTGGATGAAGAGCCACTTTGTGAAAATGCCACTGCAAATACCATTATTGTTATTATTATTATTATTGTTATTATTATTATTAATAATATTATTATTATTATTATTATTAAATTCAGTTACCTGATTTTCTTGTTTGACAGGTTTATAAGTATGGAACTCAAACTTGTCACATTCGCCAACCTGCCACACTTGAAGTCTTATCCTGGACATTTCCAGATCTTTGTTCATGCCCACATACCAGTTTATTCTGTAGAATCGATAATCCATGAGAGGTTTGGGGGAACAACAAGGAAAGTCGTCATATATTGCACCACTAAAGAAGGGAAAAGATTGCAGCTAGATCGACACAAGACTCTTGAGGAGTGTGGCTTCTCTGGTGGCCCTCGACCAGAACCCCAACTTGTAGAGTTATTATATGACTTTCATGTAGAATTCAATGACTGTCCAATACTTATGAGTGATCATTATTTCACATAACAGTGTGATATACTGCTGCTGTTTTTCTGTGACTTTGACAGGGTAGCAACCTAGAGCCATAGCGACCAACAAATGTCCCTTTGAAACCTAAGCCAAAATATTTTGCTCCAGAAAACATCCATACCTCTCCCACAGGCTTGACTTTTTGGTTTGGACCCCTCACCCCTCTG
>JAEMPF020031090.1:0-10701 GCA_022496165.2 Catalaphyllia jardinei | reverse complement strand
ATGCTTTGAATATTCAAACCTTTTTTTTTTCTCAATCTGCCAAAAAAATCAGCCAAGATAGGTTTAAAACGTGTACTATAATTTATTGCTTACCTTTGTTTTCCTTGGTAACTTCCATGCAAGACGGTGAGATTCCTCTCTTACCAAGAGACTCCTAACTAAGAAAATCTGGAAGAGTTGGTGTCGGTGAATGGTTTAGAAGGAGAAATGGTTGGCAAACTGGGTGTTAGAGTTTGGTGCTGTTTTAAGAGTTGCTTTTTAGGCTTGATTAAAAGAGATCAGTCTCAAAAGGAATGATGGAAAAAATTAGGTAATTAAAACTTCATGTACATTCTAACACCATCATTAAAGTGCCCCTGTGACAAAAAATAAATTATTTTTTTCCTTTGGATTTCAAAACTATGTTAACTAAACACTAAGCGACCCAAGTTTTAATCCTTGATTTAAAAAAGGCACTTGTTTATTTTAACTGGAACTTTCCTATTTAATGATCCGCCATTACTAAATTTAAGTTCTTGAGAGAGCTGGATCGAGGAGAAAATGACGTCAAAGGCTGACTAGTTTAAGAATGCGATGCGTGTGTACGCTGCAGAATTAATATGCAGCACGGGAGTTTTGGGCTTTCACACTTTTAAACTCGCACTTTGCATACATAATAAGCTGCGTTCACACGCAGAAATTTTAAGCTGGTGAGGGTGAGCCTTTGACGTCGCTTTTCCCGGATCCAACCCTCTGAGGTCAAATCGGTCAGCTTTGAACGTGAGTGATGGCGGACCATGAAATCCAAAACTTACACTCAAAGTAAACGGCTTTTGGATAAAAATGAAAGGTCAGACTTTTGCCAGTCAAGTGTTAAGCAGACACACTTTCAGAATCTCAAGAAAAAAAAGAAGTGATTTTTTTTTTATCACAGGGGCACTTTGAAATGTTCTAAGATGCAGCAGTTTCAAGTCTCATTCAGAAAAGTGACAGTCAACAATCTGATGTTGCAGGTGGTAAGGTGAGAAAATGACCAAGTTACATGACTGTATTCATTTTTCTTGCTGTACTGATTGCATGCACAGTAGTTGTGACAAAATGCTACAGAAGTCAGAGGGGAAAAATACAGGCGGTATCTGGTGGGTACACTGTTAAGTCTGCATATATGAGCCAAGTGGGCCATCAGGCCGGAGTTTAACCTGGTTTCTGTAGCACAAAGTGACTAGGAGTATTTCTACTCCCCCCTATATGAGATGCTAGTCCATCGCAGGGTTACCCCCCAGTATTAAATTTGCCGGTACCTATTTATTCGCCTTGGTGGAGAGAGGCACCCTGAGAGTTAGGGTCTGTTGGATTATGCTTGAGTATTATGCTTTCGGACTTCACCCACGAAACAAGGGTATTATGCTCAAAATTATGCTCGGCTGGAGATATAATGCTGAAATTATGCTGGACAACAATTATTTACTCTGTTTATGAACATGACTTTGAATCGCACTGGCTTTGTGATGTTAACCGTGGGAACAGCTATAGTTCATTGGCTATATTTTGTTTACATTTGTTGACTGCAATTTGTTCCATTGGCCATAAAAACTGCAGTTCAGTGTCCAATGAAGGTCAAAATTGAATCGATAGAAGAGTAGTCTGAAGCCATGACCTAAAAGAGTAAGCCAGAACTAAGGAACAACAATGTAAATGCTGACTATTTTTATTCATCAGCAAAAATATTCGAATCAGTCACCAGTCACAACTGTTAACACACTTGAAACCCTGTTCATATAGAAGATATAAGAGGATCTGATTGTTAGTCATGAGTTACCCAATTGTGTTGTGTATCCCTGAAACCAGAGACATTGTGTACTCTGTTACTTGAATCTTTGTTTGTGACAACTAAATTTTATCAGTCAAGAGGAATTGAGTTCAGGATCTTAACCATGGGGAGAAAAACAATTATACACTTATGTATCTGTAAACCAATAAATTATTCAGACTGTGTGATCTGTGTTATTACATTTGATTGAAGCTTTGAATATATGTTTTAGTTCAATTTTACCTTTGGTACAATTTGTTTCTGAACCAGTACAAAAGTTTTTGAACCAATACAAACTATTTTGAAATGGTACCAAATGTTTCAATGGAGCTCAATTTGATTTTTCTTTTGTTTTTGTTTTTGCGTCAAACAGAAAAAAAAAATTTGGCACCTTCGATCTTCTCTTTATCTTCCCTCTTCTCTTCATCTCCACTCTACTTACCTCATCTGCTATTCCCTCACTGCTCTCCCAACAACCCAGCCCCTATTCTGTTTACCTCAATGCTCGCCTAGTGAGCCTTGAACCACAGACCTTTGGTTTTCCTTTGGATCCATGTCCTGATGCCTTACCAGTGAGCCATGGAGACTTAAAGCAAGTTCCCCTATTTTTTTAACTACATATACATAGTAGTAGTAATACATTTCCTTAAATTATTCAAATCAGACATGTATGTTGGACCCAGTCCTTCTCAGTCCTTAAAGCAAACATGACAGGTTGTGTTGATTCTGCCTTGTATTGACAGTAATGGATAAAAAGTAACATTGTTAGCACTGACCTAAACTACATATAAAATAATCCACCAAATATTCAATAAACTACTTGCCAAAGAGACCATATCATCCCATTACTACACTACAGTACATGTACCTCTGCCCTAACTAAATACAATTAATCTTACGGTAATATCAAATTAACCTAGCTTAGAACAAATTGACCTAGGTTGAAAACAATTGACCTAGGCTGAAACAAATTAACCTGGGTAGAAAACAAATTGACCTAAGTAGAAAAAATTAACCTAGGTTGAGACATTTGGTACCATTTCAAAATATTTGAACTGGTTCAAAAAATATTTTTAATTACTGGTTCAAAAAATTTTGTACTGGTTCAAAAACGTTTGTACTGGTTCAAAATGTTTTGTACCAGTTTGTACTGGTTCAGAAAATTTTGTACTGGTTCAGAAACAAATTGTCCCAAAAGCAAAATTGAACTACAACATATACACCGGGAGCCCACTCTTGGTAGTTGAATAAGGAGTTATTTAAAGAGGTGAGTCAATTATTTGCAGTTTTTTTACATACACAGGCTAAATTATTGACTGACTCAAAACACAGAAATACACTCATGTAAAGAATGCAGCTGGAGTGTTTTCTCCACAGATGTAGGATTTGTTTCTGCATTCAATTACTTTCCTGACAGCTTATGTAGAAACCCAAGCATTTGTTTTGAACATCACTTTGATTGATATTTTATTTGATTGATATTTTATTTGTGCCATTACCAAAACCATAAACACTTGCATATAAGCGGCACTCTCAGATAAGCCGCACCCTGAGTTTGGCAACTCAAATTTTGGAAAAAAAATTGGAAAGAAATTTAAATCAATCAAAAGTGGAGTCTTGAGAAAGATGTCTTACATGTACATGCATTGTTTGTCCAAGTTTCCTTCACATGTCAACCTATTTATTAACTCACTAACAGTTAAAAAAGAGAATACTAAAACTCTTCCCTATGATTTAGCTCTCTAATAGTAGGAAAATCCAACTTAGACATAAATTTGATTTCCCTCTGGCATTTTTGATCCAGTATTTTTTCATTCCTGTCCATTTCTCAATAGAATTTACATAATGAACATTTCAGTTTGTTTGTAGCTTAGTAACCAGGCCTTTGATGGAGTACTGGAAACAAGTAGATTTTTAGTACAGGTTTTTTCAATGCAGAGGCATTTATTTTCACTAACAAGCTCTTTAAAGAGAGTTTGATAATCAATTCAACAAATTTGCTGTCAAACTATTAAACGGCGAAGAAATGGTTGGCCATTTACCATGTGAATACTCGAGAATGCTATGCTATTTTCTTGCTCATGGTAGGTCGATTTCTTTTGAAGTGAGTTGCCATCAACAGTCGACACTGTAAACGACTTTGTGGCGGAATGGAGATTTTGCTACACAGGTCTATAGAGACTAAAATTTTCGCTGAAAAGTGTTAATTTATGCCAATTTACACCATGGTTTACAGATGTTCGAGATCGCAGATAAGCCAAATCCCTGATTTTATACGAAAGTTTAGAGCAAAAAGGTGCAGCTTACATGCCGGTGTTTATGGTAATTTCAATTCCCTACATAAATTGGTGCATGGAATTTTTGAGCTTTAGATAAACTCCCTGGATACATAAGCAAAGAAAAAACTTGTTTAACTTGATTGCAAGTGAAATAACTTTGCAACTAAATTTCAAAACTTGTGCTTAAGGAGACTGCAAAAGGTTATTCGCTGCACATGCGTGCGCAATCTACACACGCCATAACTAAGATGCACACATCAGCTAACACCAGAAGTTAAATGCCACGTAAAATTATTTTTTGCTTAAAATTTTGCTTGGTAACCTATCTTGATTTTTTGCATGCATGTACCATTTACGGTCCAGTGGCACTTCAAATATAAAAGTTTCAGGGAAAATTATCTAGTGGAATTTTCTGTAAGCCGTAAAATGCATTTTCTTTAATATTTAATTCTGCTTCATGACTTTTTACCTTAGGGGGCTTTCATTTATTAGCGCATGGGGGGTCAGCAAAATTACAGGTGGGGGTTACTTGTTTTGGAAAGATATTAAGGGAGGTTGTCACATATTGAAAAGCCTTTGGGGGGGGGGGTTGTTTTAAACTTAACATCAGCTAAAACCCCCTTTCCTCTACTGACTTCAAAGCTGAATAAAGCAAAGGTTCAATAATTGAACCTTTGCTTTATTCAGACACTATTTTGACTTGTCACATTTGCCTCTACTCATTACTAGTCATTACATGTACAATTGAATTACAAAAATGAAATGACTGGATGCTGGCCACTTGGCCGTTGAGTTGTTTCATGTTAAATATTTAAATTTATACAAACCATAAAAAAGGAAAAGTTATTTGTAGAAAGGATAGGTCCCATTCATGTATTTCCCATGGAAGAACCACTGCACTGAAAATTAAAATGTTTCCCACTGTAGGGAAATTTGAAGTCCCCATATCTTTGAAAGAACAATGGCAATAGCGACATTGTCTGGAAAAGATTTTCCTATAAAATATGAGAACTGTTCAAATATTTTAGCAAAGGAAGATACTTCATCAATTCTCTTCTCACAAATGAGTCCTATCCTTGGGTTTTCCTATGTTTCTTGTATGATATTAAAGCTTTGCTTTACAGATACAATTTAAGTGACAGATACAGTATACTGTGCTTTGTGTGATGATTTGCAAGATGAGTTTCAATTCAAATGTTCCAAGAATAGCATTGAATAAAGATAATTATTGTTGAGTTGAAAATGGTTTATAACACCTGAATACAACATTATGAATGCATTGGCTTTGGGGGGACGGGGAGAGGGGGGGGGGGGTCAAGAAATAATGCTAGTTTGAGTGGGGGGTTATGAAATTGTATCCATTGCTATAGAGGGGGGTTGGGTAATGTGGGAAAGACTTTTCATGTAACTTTACCAACGCCCCCCCCCCCCCCCTTCCACCCAATGCGCTAATAAAAGAAAGCCCTCTTAGTGTCCTAAAAGTTAAATAACTAAGGGAACTTTTCAACAAAGAAATAACAATGGTAAGCCACTATATTAGTTTTTCAGATAAGTTACAAAAAACTGATATTTGGAGGACGCTTTTGCCATCCTTGTGTGTTTCCATGGTAACTGATATAACATCACAAGTACACTTACAGTATAGCCCAACAATAGAGTTGCAAGGAGACATGGTTTGTTCCAAGCATTAAATATCCTTCTTTGTATATCTTCCATCGTTTTACAAGCACTTCAGCAGCAATTGATTAGGTTAATGACAGTCTATTGCCTTGTTCTTCTTATGCAGACCATTTACTTCAATAACAATGACAACAGCAAAATTAATTACCTCTTTTCTTCACTGCCACAACGCGACCAAGTAATTTACTCTTCAATGGTGAATGTGACACTCGTGTAAACCAATTAAACCTCTGTGTAAACACTGGATGTGTTTGTTGATGTACCTGTGAATTCGAGTCACATTTGATTAGTTTATTCAATATTCCCTGCTAAATACCATCGTTCTTCGCTGATTTAGGTTAACTTTTAGGTTAAGCCTTGTAAAACACGATGGTAAAAACTTAAAAGAGATGCCAAAAGACCAGGCGACAGAATATAAACAAACAAAATATATATACAAAAACCAGAGAACTACGGTAGGCCATTCTTTATCAAAAAAAAAAAAAAAACACAGACACTTTTTTTTCTCATTCCGTGCGACAAAAGAGCTGAATCCGTATCATGAAGGCTGGCTTGATATAAGAAAAGCGTTTTTATACTCTCTCTTACCTTTATAAAGCAGCGACATACAGATCGCATGAAAGCCGCCATTACATACAGAGATTATACTGGAACCCAGTCTCTCTGGTTTTATCATAATAATACAGAAGGCAGGGGTAGGGTTGCGGGGTGAATGCAGGGGTATTGGTGGGGGTAGGCGTGGGGTGTAAGATCTCTGTACCTCCAGCCAGGCATATACATGTAGTGTGGTTGGACCCTCCTATTCACGAGTACAGTCAGGATTTCTCGTCCTTCCTTTTCGGCGATACATACACGTCATTAAACCTCTCTTGAAAATCAAGTTTTCCAAGATTTATAGATTGAATTGTATTTTTTTTCCTGTAGTCCACCGACGAGAAAAGCAAAGTAGCATGTGGCTGGTGTGTAATGAAACTGTTTGAAGAAAATGGAGCTCCAGTACCTAACAAGTAAGTTGATTAGAAATATATAAAATTAGTTTTTATCTTACATCTAGACGATAGAGTATAAACTCCTGTCAAATGAAAGCAAAACGCACCATTATAACGTAGTATTTTTTCTCACGCACTTTTGATAGAAAATGCCTTTTGGCATTGGCGGATTCCAGCTTCTAAGGCTAAATTGAGTACGGAGTTTTTGTCTCGAAGTTTCGAAGCAACAGCTGGCGACAGGTTGGCGTGACAACTTTCGGAATATTCTAGAGCGCTCGTGCTATTCTTTGATTGGATAAAAGAATCATAAACTTTAGGAGTGGGTCTAAGAATAGTTCTCACCTCCTCCCCTTCCCACTCCAATTGTGCGCTTGCCTTTAGTGTGTCCAGTTGCCACAAATTCTACATAAAGTAAAACCAGGCTTAGTCGGAAAAGTTGGGCTATGTGAGGAAAACACCGTTTGCTTGCTCTTAGCAGTGGCTGATCTAGGGAAGGGGCCCGGGTGCCCCCCCTTATTTCGGGTATAAAAGGAAGAAATAACAGAAGGGAAAAAGGCCAGCAGGGTAGGTAAATCAAGACCCCCCTTAGCTCAAGGACTGGATCCGCCACTGCTTAGACAGGACATATTCCGTTTGACACTGGTGTGGACTTGGACCCCTCCATCAGTTTAAAAGATAACCAATCGCTCTCTTGTCAACACTTTAAGTGACAGTAAACTGGATCCTGTTTCACTAAATTTCACCTGAACAGGAACACCAAATAAAAAGGATGAAAAACTGAGGACTAGGTCAAGACGGATTGTAATAACATTTTCTTATATGAAAAAATAAGAGCTGAGAGTTCTTATTTCATTGTGATCAACATTAGGTCTAGTCACAACAGTCCAAACGTAGACAACGATATGCCTGCAAAAGGACAGCCGTAGAAAAATGATATACTTGCTTGGATTGAATTTCCTAGTATTTGTATGATTTCTCGTGCTTGTCAACATGGACTTGTTGCATAAATGGGAACTAAACTACTTCTCTACCCTGGTCGCTTTCATCTCTTGCTCTTTATTTTTCTAATAACAAAATTGATAAATTAAATGTTTGATATAATTTATCATGTGTTTGTTGTTTCATCTTTAATACAATAACAAAATTGCTAATTATTTTCGATTTGTGTTATCAATGCTACTTTTTAATTTCAGTAATTTTATTACTCTCTCTTGTGTGAGTAAAATACAACTAACCCAAGTTGATTAGCTTTACAGACGTTGCAAGGGAAATAAAGCAATTGTAATTGTAACTGGTCCACTCCCCTTGGGGCTTTTCAGGACCAATATAATTGGGTAAGATCGGACGTCGCGTATTTTTCCCCAAGTGTCCTTGACCTGAATGGAACTTGGAGAAAAAAACCGATAAATTATTCTGCTAGTTTTCTTTCTTTTTATGTTATTGTTTTGTTTTGTTTTACTTCTATTTTTTCTTTCATGTTCTGTCATCGTTTCAATTTGTTGTTTTTCTTCGTAGCGAGCAGTAGCCGTTTCCAGCAAGTTGTTCGTTCTAATCGCCAGCCAAGGCTTACAGTGAAGCTGATTTTACACCAAAAAGGATAAATATACGAGTGAACCCGGCCCATTATTTTGTATGCGTTTGTCTTGTTGTTGAACTAGCGTTATTTGATGCATTAAAATAACTATTAAACTCGCGACGAATATTTTTTAAACCTACCAATCAACAATTCATAAAACACTTTTTTCTTGACTTTGTTGACGTTCAGATAAGGAAATGATTAACGTTAAAAACTCTTCAACGTTCGACTATTTTTAACTGGTAACATGTTCAATCACTCAGAGGCAAAATTTAACCAATCATGGCTTCGCTTACGTGACTTTTTTCGAGCATAGTGCTTGTCACGTTGGTTAGCTTCCGATTCATTGAATTGTTTGCACAATTAACATTCGTATTCTTGGAAAGAATTGTCTATTATCGCCTTATTAATTTTTTGAATAAATATGATATTCTTTCTCGGAATCAGTATGGATTCAGGAAAAATCATTCTGCCGCACATGCTTTGATCCAATTGTATGACAAGATTTCAAGTGCACTTGACGACAAGAAGGTAACTTTGGGCCTATTCATTGACCTATCTAAGGCCTTTGATACGGTAAATCATGAAATTTTGCTCGATAAACTAGAACATTATGGAGTACGTGGTATTGCTTTACAATGGTTTAAAAGTTATTTTTCTGGTCGGAAACAATTTGTGCAATATAACAGTTACAACTCTTCTTTATTGCAAATTACCTGCGGAGTCCCTAAAGGATCGATTTTAGGTCCCCTGTTATTCTTAGTGTATATAAATGATTTATGTAGTGTATCAAAGGTCTTAGAGATGATATTATTTGCTGATGACACTAATATTTTCTATTCGCACACTGATGCTTCGTATCTTATGGAAGTTGTAAATTTAGAACTGAAAAAGATAACTTGTTGGTTTTATACAAATAAGCTATCAATCAATGTTAAGAAATCTAATTTTATCATATTCAGACCGAGACAAAACAGGCAAACACTTGATCTAGCTTTTAACATAAGTAATTATTCGATTGATCGGGTTAAGGAAACTACCTTTCTTGGTGTAATTTTGGATGAACATTTAACATGGAAATCACATATACATAATGTTGCACGGAAAGTGTCTAAGGCCGTAGGTATAATTTATAAATCAAGTTTTTGCCTTGATAACTCTTCCTTACAGATACTTTATTTCAGCCTTATCTACCCATACTTATTTTATTGCGTGAGCGTCTGGGCATCAACTTACCCATCAAACCTTAGAAGATTAATCACACTTCAAAAGCGGGTCAAAAGAATAATGTCGAGGAGTGCTTTCGATGCTCACAATGACCCTCTATTTAAAAATTTAAAAATTCTAAATCTTGAGAGTATCTACAAATTTCAAGTAGGTAAATTTATGTATCAATACAGATCTGGCTTACTTCCCGATAGCTTCAATAATATGTTCTTGGTGACACACCAGGTGCATTCTAATGGCACTAGAAGTTCAAAGTTTTTTCATTTACCACAGTGCAGAACCAATGTAAGAATGTTCTCAATTAGTTTCCAAGGTCCTAAATTTTTTAATTCTCTGAGTTCTGAAATTCGTAATGCAACAAGTACCGCTTCGTTTTGCCGTAAGCTGAAAGCATTCCTCTTATCTTAAATATTTATTAAAATATATTTATATATATGTATCTTTTTTTTCCCTCTTTCTCTGTTTTTATCCTAATTATGATCAATATGACTATCTAATTTATCATAAGATTTTTACAGTAGCTCTGCCATTTTTTCCTCATAAAATTAAAATTCTGTTCTATTTATTTATCTGAGGGAGCCCGTTCTCTATAAGCCTGCTGGCTTCTTTTGGGCTTCCTCGCCATGAGATTGTTAACAGTAAGACTTTTTTTTTTCATTTTCTTCTCTCTCTTGTACCCCTTATGGCGAATAAAAAAAATAAATGAATGAGTAGTTGCTTTTGTTTTATAACATCTCTATGTTTTACTCAAGGTTTTACCCAAGAATGAGAATTCAAGTTTTCATCTCAACGCCCTAATTTTCATTTTATTTCCCTCTATTTGCTGTCATTGGGCAGTGACAATAGTTTATAAGCTGTCATTTTGTATCTATGTATCTATGCTACCAGAGACTTTGTTAACATGTCACATGTCTGCTCAATTTGTTTCTTTGTACCGCCAATTGCTTACCGAGGTTATAATGGATGAAGGGCGCGGCTCACAACTTGCAGGTAATTATTGACTGTATGGAGCATGCGCAATAACAAAACCTCTTGTTCGTGTTTCTGCCTTCGTTCATGTTCTTAACTTGAGGGGAACATCGATCTTAATCTCTAATTGCGACAGAAAAAGTAGAAGATTACAAGGCTAGAAGATAGTTTTAGCTCATAAAACGTAATTTT
>JAEMPF020031089.1:0-10707 GCA_022496165.2 Catalaphyllia jardinei | reverse complement strand
TTAGTATTTTTTCTTCATATCACTAAACTAAGGGCTGAACTTTTCCGAGATTTTAAGACTTCATGATATAAAACATTGGCATGGAAAATATAAAGTCTGAAAAACAGGCCATTTCCGATTGCTTTCCATATGTTTCATATCTTATTCAAATTAGTCTGATAATTATTGCCCCAACACATTGCACCGTAATTAAGATAAGGGTAAATAAGTGCATAATACAGTTTTCTTAAAATGTTTAAATTTAGGTAATTCCTTAGTTGGTAGAGGATTCCAAGGATTTTAGTCAGTTTACCTTGAACATGTGCTATTTGAGTTTTCCAGTTCAAATGCTCATCTAAATAAATGCCTAGATATCTGATACTAGTTTTGCGTTCAACGTTTAAATATTAATATTTTGTATAGCTGGCTTCTGTGGAGATGTTATTATCACAAAGTTTGTTTTCCTCATGTTAATAGACAACTTATTGAGATTGCAATACTTAATTACTTTCTGAAGTTCTGAGTTCATAACTGCCTCAAGATCTTTTGTTGTTTTATTGGCATAGAATATATTAGCATCATCAGCAAAACCGAAAGGAAAGCACGTCCTGTGCAAGAGCATTTATGTAAAGAAGAAATAATAGTGGTCCAAGGGTTGATCCCTGAGGAACTCCACAAACAATCTGGAGAAAATTAGATTCACAATTACCTAGTTTCATATATTGAGTTCTGTTAGTAAGGTAACCTGTGAACCAATCCAGAGTTTTTTCTCTTACTCCATATTAAATTATGTAATTTCCTTACCAGTATCTCATGGTTCACAGTATCAAAGGCCTCGGAGAAATCTAAAAAGACCCCGCATGTAATAAGATTGTTGTCAATTGAGGTTTTAAGAATGGCAGTTATTTCTAGAATAGCAAGCTCAGTAGAGTGGTCTTTTCTAAACCCAGCTGAACAGGTACTTGAACGAGATATTGTATTTATCTATAAATGAGATGAGCTGATCATTGAAAATTTTTGTTTAGGATTTTACCTAATGGTGATAAAACTGCTATGGGTTTATAATTTGCAGGATCTGCTGCCATCACCAGATTTGAATATTGGAGTTTCTCTTTAACTTTAAGTACATTAGGCACAGCACCTTGTATGATAGACTGACTGTAAATATATGAGAATGGTTTAGATAATTCATGGCTAGCAAGTTTTATTAACCTTTTAGGAATATCCATTGAAGCCTTTATTTCACTTAGATTTGAGAATAACTGAGCCACATATTCTTCAGTGACAGCTGATAAGTAAAAACTGTTAGCGGGGCTATTACGTATATGTTTGGTGGGGCCATCGTAGCTAGGATTAATTGCACTAGCAAGGGTAGGTCCAATTGTAGTAAAGTGCTGATTAAATTGGTTAGCAATGTCGAGTTCATTAGCAGAGGCCTTACTATTTCTTATGATCCTAGAAGAATAGTTTGAATGAACTTTACCTTTCCTTTTAATGCTTCTACCAATAAGCTTCCGTGTTTCTTTCAGGTTTTCTTTCAATGCAGCCTTTCGGCTTTATTTTGTTAAGTAGATTGGAATATTGTTTAACTATTTTATCTTCATTGAATTTTTGCTGAAAAAAAAAATGTGATTTATACATCTTGAAGTTTTTTCAACTGGTATTCCCTTGCAAGATGCAAGAGACCATGGCAAGACGATACTCCAGAAAGACACAATGGCCTTGACAAGCTTGTTATGATTGTTACCTTTTACGGTAACATTATCAATTTACCGTACCAAAAAAAAAATAGTTTCAAAAGGTCGGAAATGTAGAAATCGACCAAGATGTTTATCAAAGTTTTAGAGGAGCTTAAAACAGTAGCTTTTTCCAGGGAAAATTTTACCCAACACTTGCGTTAATCTAAATGGGGTGTATAGAAATAGACCGGGTACTTTGTTTTTCTTTTTTTTCAATCTGAAGAGAACTTTTTTTGTGCTTCCAACTTGATTCATAACATAGCTAGCAGAGGCACGCAATCAAATTCAGTATACGTAAGCGTGCTCCAAATCTCGACAGTGCTCGCTGATGGCGTCAGCAAATCGCCTCGCCAGAAATTTTTGTTTTCGCGCGAGCAGCCATTGTTAGCGTGGGGAGAGTATTATATGTCGCGACAATAATGGATACAAACAGACTCAGCCCACTAGTCCCAAAACGAAGACAAATTTCCGACCTTTTCTCTTCGGCTAGAGTTCTTAAATGAGGCAGAAAAAGAGACAAAACAACGGAAAATGAGACTCGGCATCAGCGCCTTCAGGATTCTCTTCACTGTCGGAGGGTGAAATGCAACTGAATTTTTACAGGAAGACACTCTGGTAAAGCCAAACAAATGACAAACTGGTCTGTGTAAACCTTTAAAGGTAAGCTTAAACTTTTCCGTTTTAAAATTGTTCAATATAACACTCGAGCTTTCAACAAAAAAAGTGAAATAAAGCCTATTCCTATTTTGCTTATTTCGCTTACCGCGAACAGTCACTTCTGATGTTGTTGTCCGTTTTTCGCATCGGATTTGATGCACAGTTCCACCGGCTATGTTATAAAACAATTGGTTCATGCTTTTATCTGTGCACTATCAAGTTATGGAGCACTCTCCAAACTTCCCAAGTGCTCCATAACTCGATAGTGCACGCTAAAGCATGAACCAATCGTTAATTCAGTGTAAAAACTGCTTGCGTAACCGACCTAAACTTATTTTATTACAAAGATTTTTGTCAGGATTCAAAATAACCGGAAACTCACCATTTACTGCTAATCGCACTACTTCACGTGCATTACCCAGTATGTTTGTTGCTGAACACTGATGCACGCCTGAGTCACTTCCGGTCACCTTCTGCAACTCCAGCTTTCCTCCTGAAACCGCTGACTGAGTGATTTGTGACTGACTGTTTAATTTACTCCACGTTACTTCAGGCTCAGGATTACCACTGGCTGAACACCGAAACGAGGCTTCTCCGCGTTCGTTCACTGTCAACGCCACAGGCGAAACAACAACAGTAGGAAATGATATCGATTCACCGGGTTCGCCATTAGTTCCCGGCATGCCTACAGGTCCTATGTCTCCTTTCTCGCCTTTGTTCCCTGTCTCTCCCTGTGGTCCCACAATGCCTTGCTTACCGCTCCTTCCTGGCGATCCCACAATACCTTGATCTCCCTTGTTTCCAGTCCTTCCTTTCTGTCCTCTTCGTCCCCGGGCTGCTTTGTGTCCTCTCGGTCCAGACGAGCCGGGAGGGCCTTGGGGACCTGAGGAACATGTGACACCGTTTGACTGACAGAGATGGAATCTCGCCTCTGATAAAAATTTGTTGAGTTTGAGCATCGTTTCCGCTGTGTGTTCAGCTTCGGTCGAGTTCTTGTTTGAGCCAACTTGACGGCTGTGTCTGTTAAGTTTAGAGGATTGAATTTCTAGGCAGAGAAGGCAAAAAAAATGATCTCATGAAATAAGACAGGAGCCCATCACTAGGAGCCTGCAACTACCCCATATTCCTCTCACGGCGTTTTCACAGACCGATCTATTTTTAGTTTAAATTTATCTCGAGTTCAGATCCCCACAGGAATCTCAGTAACCAATTGCAATCACAAGCACGGGCTAATGTTGACATGTCGACATGATGTCGACATGTTCACGTGAAACCGCATTGTTTTATCCTTACCGAAGCGTGCTCTTGTAGACTGGAACTAACCTATTTCGTGGAAAAAATATCTAAAAATAGACTGGTCTGTAAAAATGCCGTTGCATTGGCTTATTATGGGAGTTGCAGGCTCCTAGTGATGGGCTCCTGAATAAGACTAGTACTTACCTGTAGTAAGCCTTGATAGTGCTGTTAAAGTGCCACTGCGACGAAATTTTTCGAATTCATTGTTTTTGCATTTTCTGAATCTTTAAATGGTACTTACTCACCTGTCTAAGCCGTTTTGTACAACAAGCGCGGGAAGATGTCTTTTTTTTACGGTTTTTCACCGATAATTTTTCGTCGCCATTATTAAATCATGTTCCTGCTACCCCATAAGGCCTTGCTGCTTTGTGACGTCATACCCCTAACCAACTAGGCTCACATGGCGAATTTTCTTATAACATCTCTATATAGTTCGCAGTTAACTGGTTTTGTAACGTGAATCTAGCGCTCTGTTCGAATCGAATCATGCCAGATCGTTGTGTAGTACACGGATGCAGCAATAGATCAGATATGAATGCAGGTATTTCTGCTCATTTTAGTCCTGCAATAAAAAGGGAGCGAGAGAAGTGGTTGAGATTCGTGCACACCCACCGCGCGAACTTCAACCCAAGCGAAGAGTTTGTGGCGGGTGTCAGTCCATTTCGCGGAGGAGTGTTTTTCAAGAGCGTTTTATATGGGAGGCTGTCGTCGTCGGCTTATTCCTGGCTCAGTTCCTACAATATGGAAGATCGAGCCGTGGAAACAAACGACAACACCGCAAGGTAAGCCTTGTTTAATTTTAAGCTTCAGAATTGTGTCAGCCATGAAGTATCCCAGACATCTCTGCGATTTGTAAATATATCTTTAAGTAACTCATCAAGTTTAGTATTGTTCATATCGCTGCGCTATGGTATTTCAGTTTTTTATCCCGGCCTTCTGTTTATTCCAGTCATGTGGCACGCCCGTAAGATGCTGGTTTACCGAAGAGCCTTTCAATGGTTTCCAAAATTTTCAAATCAACCGTAAATAATTTGCTTTCCTTTTCGCTGGATAGAGACAATGTTGTGAGCGAAACTCGTTTTCGTTAGAGCGTTTTGCTGAGTACATTTCCGTTGACCTAAACTAAGCTCAAATGTCGCACAGTTTTGTACCCATTGCGAAATCTGCTTGAATAAAATAGCAGTTTAAACTCAGTTTCCTAAGCGTGGCATATTAAATCAGTTTCCTGGTCCTCACCTTTTGCACCTTGATAATTATGCTGGACACATGCGTAGTTTTACAGGTAGAGTTAATTGTTGGGATTTTAAGGGGGGCAAGGTTAAGCCATTTTATCATGCAGCAACAATGACGAGAGAGGGGAGGGGTGTCTAGCTGGAGAAAATGCAGTTTGGATCAAAACTATACACCTAATTGCAACATTCAAGAAATGAGGGGTGGCAGTATCTTTAAAATAATCCCTCACTGTGTTAGCTGGAAAAAGAAGATCTATAATTCCAGGACTTCCCATGTTTTTCATTACCCATGCAAACCCTGATCAGTGTTGCTTAATTACCTTTTTTTCCTTTTTCTTTTTCTCTTTAAATTCATCCAGGCCTTGTTGATATTGCAATTAGATGTATTTTTAAACAGGAGGACTAAAACAAAACAGAGAATACTGTGACATTCTCTCATTTTTATCAAAATGAGTTGGATATTTCGGAATACAATCAATCACACAGTCAATATTAACGTTATAGAGTTGCTGCGGTGTACTGTGTAGACCCTGAGTAGCATTCAATACACTCCCCAAGGAATATATTTAATTTCTGGCGCTATAGCTAGTTGGAAGTTCTGATAGGTTTTGCTCATTAGTAGTCTATAAAAGCCAATTCCATTGCTGATCTTTAAAGAAGAATATTACTACAGCTGTAAGCAAGCATCCCCTACATATTCTGCACCATATATTTTTGGCTCTTTAGGGTCTAAAATTGACTTTTTTGACTTTGACTACAGCTTTCAACTTAATGAAACCTTTCCAGCACAAGCTAGTGATGTGCAGTTGCCAACAGTTTTCCTCTTTATGGTAATGGAAGTCAAGGTGAAAAGCCTGCTATTGGCAGTGTAATTGCTTTGGTCAAAAATCCCAAATCCCATTCCTAAATATTAATTTGGGAATGAGATAAATATATGACAGTGGCATAGTCCTGAAGATAGTTTTTCCACTCTGCTGACCAGTTGTAAAATTCTGATCATCAGAGTGAACTATTTAGCAGTGCTGGCAGTTAGGAAGGGGTGATTTTAGACTCTGCTGTTGCCCCTCTCAAATTCCAATTTTTCGGGTTCCCCACTGTCTCAGGTGTCTGTGGTGTTGCCTTCAGCAAACAATGTGGTCAATGTGGTAAACTCTGTTTTTTTTCTTTCGTTTTAAGCCCTGCAGTAGCCAAAACCCAACTACACAGACACACTTTAAAACCTGGATGCGAAAGTAACATACTGGTCATCTTTTTCAATTTCTGCCATTCTTTCATGCAACATCTACATTCTTCATGCTGGACAACGAACACCAACGAACTATTTATACACTTGCACCTATAAACATAACCTTACATGTATGGGTAAATTCAAAATAACATTACAGTTGACACCAAAAATATATATAAATAAACTTGAAATACCTAAGAACTAAAAATACCACTTTTCTTTTTATTTTTGGTAATTGACCATATTACAGAAATTTTAATCGTGCAATATCTACGAAACAGACATTTTCAAAAACAGTGACACAGATGGAATCCAACATAACTTCCTTTGAAACAAACTGCTTGGAATTTTAGTTGTAGACGCATTGATAAAAGCAGAAAGAATCGAAACGAAGAAACCAAGTAAGATACCAGTCTGTTAGCTCTGTCTCGTCAGCAAATCGACTTAAAAGCACGTCCTCAGACTCTTCTTCTTCCTCTATAGCTATCTGTTCAGTGTACTGGGAGCTTCTTTTTGGCTATTGGCTCGGCCTCATCATCGTATGGTTGAAAGTTTTCACTTGTCGAGCAGAAGCTAGCCTCTGAAGACTCAGAGCAACCTTCATTACTACTTTCAGACAAACTTTACCCAAAATGAACTTCTGAATCCACAAAGATTTCGCTAATACTAAGATAAAAACCCGACTAACATCAATGGCGATCAAAGGTAAATCAATCGCGCGTTAGGAGTATGACATCGTACATGATGGTAAGTTATTCTGTTTAAAAAAAGTGGGAAAAAGAAATGTGAAATTTTGTCGCAGTGGCACTTTAAAGAAATAAAAAAAGAACTTTAAAGCCGCACTTATTGTAAATTAAAGAGCATTTACGGGTCTTTACATGTCTGTTTGGTTATCATCGCTGCACGGTAGGCAAGCGTTAAGTTCTCTCTACTAACGGACGGGATAACTGAAACAAAAATACTTGACTTTTGGATCATTAGAGACTAAAAATAGTAATTAGCCCATTAGTAGGCAACATATCCTTTGTTTATTTCTAAAAAGGACTCTATCGTTGGTACTATAGGTTTGATCAAATTTCAAAAATGGAAAGAGGCTTGTTCCATATCAATTCTTCTAAATTATTATTTTCATCTAAACTTTTCTGCGTTGGATTAAGCAAAACTTGACCTGCTAACCTTCAGTTCAGGCATAGCGTCTGTACAGCAGAACAAACAGTTCAGTTGTTATTTCTTTTAACTCAGAGCTATTTCCACAGTTTCCTTATTGCGACCACGCTTCGAATCTGATGACTCTACTTCTTGATTGTAACAACTTTAGCTTGTGGTTAGAAAACCTTACCAGGAGCATTCTTGATTATCTTCATGTCTGTACTGTTTGATGGCGACTTGGCCTCCGCAACGCTTTCAAGAGTGTTTATTCTTTTCTTTCTCTCGTGTAGTTCCAGCTCAACTCTTAAAAAGCCGGCGCAATAAATCACAATAGAGAGAGCAGATATAATAGAAGCAAGGGAAGGCATACTTTGCTTTTGCACAGCCATGAGTTCAGCCAGATTATCAATCCGTAATTCCAAAAAGGTCAGCAGAATAGAAACTGCTTTATCTGGTTTCGTGATACTGGGATCACGAGTTTGGGTAACTTGCCAAATAGTCTGTTATTGATGTCACGCGAAACAAAGTCGCGATGGGTGGGTCGTGAGAAATTTTAGCAGGCATAGATAGGTCCAAAGGGCATGCATTATTAAAATACTGACCACACACGTGCAAAAGTAAAGCCCAACGGGGATAAAAAAAAAACCAAATGGAGCTACATTTTGTACTGAAATCGCTTTTTTTCGGATTCTGTCAGTTGATCACAGATCAGACTTACACTGTTGGGCTTCTGTTGTAGAGAGTCGGGCTGGGTTTAAAGGAAATAGATAAGGTGCATGTTTCAAGCGATCAGTTTTGCAAAGTTAAGTTAAAGCTTATTGTGCCAACGTTGCCTCCTTCGTCAATTTGGTCTAAAAGACCAAGATGCCCAAATATTGCAGTCTCATATAAAAATTTTCGCTTAACAAAAATTATAGATTTCTAGTGAATTTCGATATACTAAAGCTCGAACATGGGACCGGGGCTAGTTGCAATAAAACAAAGTATATATTTGTTTCTATTTCCTGCGTCAATGTTTATTTGACTTCATCTTATTTTATGAAATAATTTAATTCTTCCACTGTTTGGCTATTTCTGTGGTATCTTTATGTTTTATAGTGTTTCCCATATGCATGCGCATTTAGAAATAACTAAGTGGGATAGTATTTCCTGGTTGGGTGCTCTCTGTAGCTTGCGAAATATAACGTACACTGCCGACCCCGCTTTTTGGCCCAAAATGTGTTTCTAGCAAAAATTAATGGCGGCAATTTCAAATTGATATTTAATTTTTCGGAGCTACTAAATCCATAAAGAAAAAAGGTATACGTACATTTATTTGACGGGAAAATTGCTGATCTCTTACTGGGCGACGAAGAAGAATCACTGTAGAAAACTTGTTTTTGCCAAGATTCGAGCAGTTTTCAAGGTGAATCGTAAGCTGGAGCATGATGCTGTTGCCTATTTTTCTGTTAATAACTGTAAATACCACTAAAAGTGAATTAATCAATTCGCGAAGATAAGTTTATGTTTTAGTCGCGAGTTAGTTATTCAGTCATGTGTTCTTTTTCGTCATTTGTTTGTTTTAAGTTGGTTGGTTTACTTCAGCTATTTTGTTTACTTTCTGTTGCTTTGTTTACTTGCTGTACTTGCTTTCTTTGCTTCAGTTGTCAGGAATACTTTAATTGTTCTTACTATAAAAACGTTATCTCGTTCGTCTAGTGTTTCAAAGGAGCATTTAACCTTTTTAACTTTTTTCATGTTATCCAATTCCCCGTTGGTGAAAGACAACACTGCAGGTCTTGGGACTCCAACACGAGGCTCGTTATTCTGATCTTCCTGTACATTGCAGATGAAGTTAGTAAGTATCCAGTTGACACAATATACTCTAAATACAGAAAACTTTATAGATAGAAAGAAGATAACCTTTGCCCTTCTGCTCAGTGTTTGGGAATGTGTTAAAACAAAGTCCCTCGTGTTTTAAACTCTACTTCTAGCAATGTACCAAAAGAGAGAGTTCGTTGTAGTTAAAATGAGAAGCATCCTTAATGACTTTGAATATCGTTGAAATCATAGTATCATTTTTTTTTTTGGCTGGTGCTGGCCCAACCAAATGTAATCAATTCTTGAAAACAGAAACATGACCAAGTCTGGGCTAGGGACAAAGAATAACTTGCGACAACCAGGAGCCCATTACCCGGAGCCTCCATACCAATTGTACCCTTGAGTCAACCCTGTTCCGTATCTTTTTGTTTTTAATTTTTTTTAGAACTGCGATATCTGCGTGAGTTCTTTGATTTCCCGCGAAAATGATCTTGTTCTCGCCGATTTCGGCATTACTGCCCAGCTGATGACTGGTGGTGGATCACCAGTAGCGCTGCAGTTTAACGTCAAAGAGTCACCAATAGGAGCAAGTACCTTTTCAGGAGGCCTAACGGTAAACACAGGAAGGGAAACCACAACTAGCTGAGTTTTCTTTTCAGCATTTCCTAAAAGATTGACCGCTGAACAGAAATACTAGTCAGAGTCAGTTTTACGGACATCAGAAATTTGTAAGAGACTGTTGTTATAGTGCGTCCTCCCCTGAGGTAACTGACCAAACGACTTCCTCATGTCACCGTTGGTTCTGGGTATCCTGTCACGTGACAGGTTGGTAGGGTGACGTCACTTCCTTCCCGTACAAACTTAGGTCCCGGCTTAAGAGAAACTTGAGGATGAACTGCAACCAACTAAATATAATTAGGCTTGGTCTGACTTAGATTTCTTGATTTTCTCCGCTAACTGTCAGCCGAGAATCGCAGATATCTTTGACTGGTAGCTGAGTAACGGTCCGACAACCGTCAGCTAAGATGATTTCGCTTTTCCGCCTGGAAAGAGGTGGATACAGCGGTTTTGTTTGTTTTTTTTCTTTTACTTGTAACTAATTTAATAAGCTACTTCTGTGTTTGTCTAGAGTTTTTTTGGATGAACGACCATTGGATGCTACCGAAAGTGCTGACGGTTGTCTAACGGCAAACTCTAATAATGTGGCTGCAGTATAGTTAATGTTAGACACTCTTATTCCTCGGAAATTTCAACTTAAGTTAAAAAACAAACAAACAAACAAACCGTTTTTAATAGCGATTTAAAACCAGCGCTTACTGAAAATGTTGGCGGTGAGAAACTTCTTCTTTACTGGCCATTTATATTTTTTTCCAGTAGATTTGACTAAGTATTTATTTTCATTTACTTTTTCATTGTCATTACTTTTCCTTATTTGATACTAGTTATCGCATTTAAATTTAATTTTAGGTTAGGTAACCGTTATTTCTGAAGACGTATTTTGGAGCATAAGAAACGTCAAGTTCGTAAATGAAAGTTTAAAGTTTTTGCAGCGTGCGTTGTCTCATTATGTTTATAACCGCAGTTTGTTTGTTTGTTTGTTTGTTTGTTTTGTAGTAAATGTTCTTTT
>JAEMPF020031088.1:0-10709 GCA_022496165.2 Catalaphyllia jardinei | reverse complement strand
TTGGTTATTTCAATTCCTTTCCGTCTACCAAAACTACCAAAAGCTATAAACTGTCTGCAAATCCCTCAGTCTGTTACAGGCAAAAAACATTTTGAAAGGAAAAATATGAAATATCAATTGAAGAGATTCCTTCAGATTTCGTTGCCTGCTTTTGCAGTTACCTTAGCTTAGCAGGCCCAATTGACAAAGATCGGACGTAAATGTCATCAGCCATTAAAACAAAACGAAAGACACAGAAAGGATTGAGGTAATTTTTAGGAAAATGAAAATCAACTAGTGGTTCACCTGCCTAGAATTTTTTCACAAGTTTACGATAACTTGTTAAATTGGCGACATGTTCCTTTACAGCAAGCTGGACAGACCTACAAGAGCATCTTAACTAATTATTCATATACACTGTATGAATAAAATCAGATATGTATAATTTTGACCTGCACCTTCGAAACAAGTGACGTTATTTTAATTTTTAATATTTTGGAAATCAAGATCGCTACTAAATAAAATGACATGGCATGATATCCAGGATACCGTTGGATTTCACAGCTAAAAAGTTTCAAACTTCTTAAGGTGTCTGGTTATCTCTCACAGCAGGCACAAGGTAACTCTAACTGATTGCTACCACACTCACATGGTCCAGAAGAAACCTGTTAGACCCTAACCAGTACAGCTGAATAAATTTACAGCACAAAGCAACTAAACATCATGAGACCGGTTTACGTGTCTGTTCCTACCTGGTATGTCCTTGTCTAAAAAACAACTATCCACAATACAAAATGACTATACTGGTATCTCCAGTAGCTACTAACAATTCATAGGACATATGCGGATATGTTAAGTTATAAGCAATGGTATGTCTGTAGAAATAGGAAATCTAACAGCTTCATCGTATAATTTCCTTCGTGCCTTTACAATTTCCAAAATAAAATACCGTATAGTTTTCCATTCACACAGTTTTTAAGCAAGGAGAAAAGATTTCTTTGGTAATCATCTTTAGACAGTTTTAAAGCATATGGGAAGTATGTTAAAAGATACAACAGCTCATTATTGTCCTCCTATGTTATGGAAAATTTAAAGAAATCCTCCATACTTGTCTGCACATTGCTTTATCGCAAGCAGGAGAGACATAACTACAAAACCTTATTTAAATAGACCACATTAAAAATACAAATACATGTTTTAAATGGAATGAACCTATTATATGTTGTTTTATTGGCAAACGGGATACAAGATGTAGTACAAGGGGTGGATGCCAACTCTTCAAAGGAAGTTTTACTCTTAAATGCCGTAGAAATGCGTAGTGGCTGTTCACCTTTCTCAGAAAGTTTGATTTGTCAGCTGTTTCCCAGGCCTATTCGCCATTGCTGCAGCACCCGTATTTTCACATGCAGGTCAAGCCAAATTCATTCTTATTTGACTGATTTCTTCCTTTTTCCGATATCTCGAGTATAGAATACTTAATGCGTTATTAAATTCCAAGAAAATAGTGCAATCCAAGATGAGACGGATCAAATATGTCAGACTTATCAATGCCATGTGACTTCATATGACGTCATAAACAACGCAAAATCTAATTTTAGATAGTAAGTGTACGGTTATCCATGAAAAGCAAAAAAAGTTTTCATGTCTTATTTTAACGAAAACACAAGGAGTGTGGCATCCACCCTAGATGAAACTAGCTGAGGCCGATAAATCTTGGACTAATTTAACATTACCGAAACTTTTGTATCAAAGCTGTTACATCTACTTAATTGATCTTATTAGGTTCATTTGTTGCTTTGAAGAAGTCCTGATAGTGCCTCCATTTGAATGAATGATATCTGGATGTCATGGGCTGCGACCTGTCATAAATAGCGAGAGGAGCTTTAAAATCTTTTGCTGAAGGTAAACAGTATGCTAAAATAGAATTGTGCTATCAGACAGAAATTTAACCACATGGTACACAAAGGCCTGGATCTTTGGAAAACAAAGTATTTACCCGGCATTCTTTTCAAACGTGAGAATAAGAGAATTTGAAATAGAAAACCAATTACAAATACTACTAAAACAAGAAACAAAACTTTGTTATGAACAGTTTCTTTAAATTAAAGATCAAGAGACCTTTCTAGGAGAATGATAAAGTATAAAGGTAGACTATCACAATGATCTGTTCTACTAAAGTTAAAGAGGTGATATTATATTAATGTCTAAATACTGCCAAAAAAGAAGTTTTCCTTGAAGTCTGAAATACTGAGTTTAAGTATTTCAAACTTTATAGTGCTCAAGAACGGTTCTCAGTTATATTATTTTACCTTCTAGTCTTTTTTAATCGACCTAGAGAGGAACCAAAGAATTGGTATGTATCATGCAATAGGGAAGGTTAAAAGAGTTAATCTATAGGTACCTGTCTACTTGTTAGTATTATAAACTCACACTGCTTCACAGGTGTGTTTCAGATACAGGGAAATCAGCGACTGTCAGAATGAAAGAGAAATCTGTCTGTGTTCCTTGGTGACTTTTTTTCTTGCTTATTTTGGCGATATGGCGATTATCATCCTGCGGGTCCAAAGCGTCATCATCGCCCTGTTCTGCTTCCTCGAGAGTAACATCAAATGCTCCACTGTCTTTAACAGCCGCACGAAGTGTAGTTATTTCAAAGTTTCCAGTTTCCAGCTGGGTTCTCAGGACGTTTTTCCCAACCATTCCGCGGATTTCTTCTTGCAAATCGAGGAGAGGGAGAAACAACGCCAGACAGCAGGTAAAGGAGCAATGAGGATTTTTACGCCACTCTTTGAAGTAGGCATAGAGGTGCAAGGCGTACTGAACTGAGAACAAAACGAAAACAACAACAACAAAAAAGAATAATGATTTTGTTTGGCACAGCACGTGTGTTATTTGGAACACAGATGGCGGCAAAAAGTTCACAGTTTCTATTCTCCAATAAAATCATTGTCACATTTATAGCATCGCACTTTCAAGATGTTCTTAATGAGGTTAGCCGTCAACTTTGCAACAGCATAGAAATTAACCGCCAGCCGTCAAATAAGAAAAACAAAAATATGCGAGAGGGTAGAGGCTAACACAATTAAAGAATGCTGTCAAACAGTAGTAAGAAATTTCTAGGAAATCTCGATCTAACGGTTCCTATTTGGCAAAATAAAACTTATCGTTGAAGCTTACAAAAATTAATGGACATTATACAAATTAAATGTGCCAGATTGACTTTCCCGCCCACCTTTTGGACCTGAACTTTGACGTGAAGCGACATCGTCGAAGCGTATAATTTTGAAATTAAGATAGAAGTTACATGTGGATATGGCAGCACTAATTAAGCAATAGAAAACGTTTCCCGTGTTTGCATAGCCTGATATAAACACGAGAGGGGTTGGGAGAATTCGAGACAGGTATGTAAACCCGAGACGAAGTCGAGGGTTTCAATAACTGTCGAGAATTCTCCCAACCCCTCGAGTGTTTATATCAGGCTATGCAAACACAGGAAAAAAGTTTTCTATTGCTTTTCTAAAATATTTCTCAAAATTAATACGACAAATGAAGGGAAATTTTGTTAGTTAATTTCTTGATCCAAGAAGATTTTCTCAATACCCGCTCTAGACAATCATCTTTCCTACTAACCAATCAAAACGCGCTTCTGATAACGCACGAACCAATGAAAGTTCGCGTTACAAAAGTCAAAATTTGTCCCAAATTCGCCAGTGAGCAAAGTAAGGAAGGAACTTCAAGATGAAATCACTGTGCTCGGTCGCTCTTGAAAGTAACGCGAACTTACGATTTTGCAGCCCTAGAAGATGATTGAGAAGTTGTATTGCTCATCGTGCCTTGTGAAGTTATGCTGGTTTGGAATCATAGCACCCCCCTCCTCCCCCACCCCCCGGCATATCACAAGCAGGCAGTGTTGATTTTCGGCAGGTAAGTCGAAGGGCATTAAATCCATCATTCTGGTGAGCTGTCTGGTACATTCTTTTAAGTTTTAATAGTCATTTTTTGAACATTTCACAGCCAAAACACGGCAACCGATCGGCCGTGTTATTTGAACAGATTTCGCATTCGCAGTGTGTAGCATATAGTTCGCGTTTAATTTTATTGTACATCTTTTTCAAAAAACAGAATGTGATTTTAAGAACTTTACTGTAGTAATCAAATGCAAAAAAATACTTTGAAAAACCGTCTGCGCATTTTGTTGCATAATATTTTGTTGTCTTCGCTTGGGCTCCCAGGACGAGGTCGTCTTGCTCAGTAACATCGAGGCATGCAAAGCGCTGTTGTTCTTCTTTCTTTTGCTTTCTTTCCACGGGTCAGAGGAAAAGAGATGGTCAATGCCCAAATCCGGCAAAATTTGGAAAAGTTTACTTCATTGGAATTCCTTAATATTTGTACTTGACAATAAAATAAAAAAAATCAAACAACTTTAAAATTACAATTTTGAACAAGTCGGTAAAAACGTTCATCTGGACAATGTGGTAGAAAACCGTCTTTTTATCCTACATAGATATTGTTACTAGGGGACTTCAGATTTGAGTACGAGTACGAGATCGAGTACGAGAACGACTTTTCAGTTCTAGTTTGCAGGCTCCACATTATCACAACACAGACCCATCTCATCTCATGAGCTACCCTATCTACTGGACAGCAACAAGTAGAGCGAGGACTATGGAAACGTCACTGCTTTGAAATTCGAAACTCGCACCCGTACTCAATCTCGTACTCGTAGTCCAATCTGAAGGTCCCTACTATTATTAAGGTAACGCTATAGAGAGACGCTTTTTTGTCCTGACAGGAGCATGCCAAATATAAGTCCTTTCATAGAACTTTAACTTCACTCTTAGGTTAGTGTTCTAATTTTTATATTTAGGAAAAGCTGTGCCAGTTCAACACTACTGTGACAATCGTTCCCATGGTTTATTGGCTGCAAAGTGGAATATGCAAAATATGAAAAATATAGGGAGACCTTTTCTTCGTTTTAACAGGCTTCTATTCAGACACGCCATAAATACGTAGAACTTCATTTTTTCGAGAATTAAATTTCTAAATAATTTAAACTTCATAACATCAAAGAAATGCTGAGTTCCTAATAACAAGAATATAGATGTAAACACAATGAGGAATACGAAAATACGGAAAGCAATCTCGATATTTCGCTTTTTTTGCTGCAATCATATGTAAAAGTTGCAGTTTAGGGAGTTTCAGTGTCTCAGAGGTTTAGATCTTGAACTGTAAAGGTCCAAAGCTTAACTTGGCTCAAAAATTAGTCAGTTAGTCAGGTTGGTCTGTTAGAGTCCGTCTATTGTAAGTCAAAATAATTAAGACGGTCTGTTAGAAGTCCGTTTGTCGGTTTCGTTTTCGTCGCGGATAAACACTACAAACAGTTGCATCGAACAGCTATGGGGTCGCCCGTTTCTGTTGTTGTCGCAGAAATTGTGATGCAACACGTAGAGGAACGCGCCCTTGCAACTTGCCGACAAACAATACCGCTCTGGTTACGCTACGTTGACGACACCTTTACCGCCGTTCACAAAGACGAAATCAACGCTTTCCACGACCACCTTAACGAACAGAACGCCGACATCCAGTTTACCAAAGAAATCGAAGAAAATGCAAAACTTCCTTTTCTAGACTGTTTGGTAAGCCGTGACAACAACGAACTGCGAACAACAGTGTACAGAAAACCAACGCATACCGACAGATTACTTGACGAATCATCCTACAACCCGACTTCACACAAAGCCACGACTATAAAGACTTTGACAAGGCGAGCGCAACTAGTTTGCGACACACCGGACAGCTTACGTGACGAAAACAAATACCTTGAACGTGTTTTTATCAAAAACAACTACAACGCTGACTTTATTAGACGAAACATTTTCCGACCTACTGAAACTGACGCAACGAACAAGAATCCGACACCTGTTACTACAGTGACTATACCTTATATTAAGGGAACTTCTGAGACTATCTCATGGATCTTACAGCCCTACAACATCCGCGTAGCCCACAAACCTACAACTACGTTACGGTACTTACTGACCAACGTTAAAGACCGAGACGAACCCAACAACAGACAGGGAGCTGTTTACAAGATCAAATGCTCCGACTGCCAGGCCTCCTACATTGGTGAGACTGGCAGAAACCTTAACACGAGACTGACTGAACACAAACGAGCCACGAGAAATGGTGATTTCAACAACCACATTGCTGTGCATCATCAACTGACAAACCACAACATTGACTGGGACTCTGCTCAATGCTTAACCTACAGTACAAACTATTTTCAACGACTGACTCTGGAAAGCTGGTACACTAACTTAGAACAAACGCCTCTTAACAGATGTCAACAACTACCGGCACCTTACAAACGACTTATCCGCGACGAAAACGAAACCGACAAACGGACTTCTAACAGACCGGCTTAATTATTTTGACTTACAATAGACGGACTCTAACAGACCAACTTGACTAACAAAAGACGGATCGAAACCGACCAATGACTGATGACTAACTTTACATGAGTCTTCCAGCCAATACCACCATGGCTTAACTGACCAATCACTATCAACGGACCAGACTTATAACATCATCGACTGACAAACACTATTCACTTGACTCTGAAGATGACTTCCGCTCAGGTTGTCGAAACGTCAGTCACCAACAACAGTTCTTTTCAGAACTATTCTCACCCGGACGATCACACAATACGAACTACTGATACTCCTGGGTTCAAACCATTTACTATGTTAATTATGTTAATTGTTAGCATTTCTTGTTCTTGCATATACAAATGGTTGTACAAATCTTTTAACAAAAAACATGCACTTCACGCCAATCTTTATGATAACATTTGAACCATTACGTTTTGTTTATTTAAGCTGCGCTATTAATGATTAAAGAATGATTTCCAGATGTAGCTTTTCCAGCTTTATCAAGAGGAATACTGTCTAAAAGATTTTAGTCGTCCACTGAAAATAATGAGAGCTTTTAAAGAGGAATCTGTCTAGATTAGATCTCAAAAGCATACTATTTGCGACAGTCCCTTTAACGCTGGCTCGCTTGCTTGAGAGAGTTGGAAGTGTAAAAAGATACAGAAAGGAAGGGACTGAAAACAAGAAGCGCGGGGATGTGGAGAAGCAAACGAGAAAGGGAGACAAACATGTTGCGGCTGCTAACAGGCATAGCATTCTTCCTTGCATTGAGTTGAAATAAGATGCAAAACTCTTAGTTATACTTGCTTGGTAAGAGACTGTTGCGAATAGCATAATACTCGCGACAGTCCCTTTCAAGCTGGCTGAATAAGAAATGAAGAAATGGTCCGCGCCGAAAAGTTGAACGTTTAGTAAAGACCCGAAACAACTGAGTATGCTTTTAAGGTAAACCCAAACATTAGCCTAGCAAATCCTATCCACCCAAAACTTCAGAAAAACGACTATGCAATTGCAAGGGAAGAGGGTGTGAATAAAATTAATATGCAAAGCTGTCAGCCATTTAGTGGTAAAACAGGATAAAATACTAGGAATAAAGGCACACGATTAAGAAGAAACAAAAAGGTGCAGAAGACATCCACCCAAGGGATGGCAGGTTGAGCGTCAGTAATCTGACTGTTGATTCGATTGCTCTGTCAGCTTTTCTTCCGTCTGTGATTCCTTCGTTTTTATATAAAAACGACGAAATCACAGACGGAAAAAAAGAAAGATACTGCACAAGAAAGAAAAAAAAGAGAAAGATACTGCACAAGCCCGGCGTTTGTGAGGCAAAGCCCTTATAAAACAATAAACAGTTCTGCAAATTCACAGAAAAGCGTGAAAATACTTAAAGGGCCTGGGGGAAGGTAAGAAACCAGGCAACGGAATAAGAGACAATATCAGCGCAAAAACAAGCTAGTAAGCAACTAAAAATAACAAACCACAAGAAAAAGTTATGTTTTACCAATAGAGGCGCTGAATCTGGGTTTCCATAACCTGGACCTGCTGTACACGTTTAGTTCAGTTCAAGGAATCAGAAACTGTGCAAGCAGCATAGACGAGAACTTGATCGAAACGAAGCATTCTTACGCGAACTGGGCTAAAATGAGATGCCGAGCTCTTAGTTACAATAGCTTAGTAAGAGAACGGTGCGAATAGAGCGATTGTACTCACGTGTCCAGCACCAATGCAAATTTATTGGAACAAAAAAAACATGTTCACGTGATTTGGTGCACCAACATGGCTGCTGTTTCATTGTTTTCAAACACCAATATGGCTGTCATAACGTCAAGTGCATACGCTCTAGCTATAGCACTCACATCTTGAGCGATGATGCAGCTAACTTCTAAACGCTAGTAGTCAATTTACTTTGTAATATCTCTCGTAATATTTTCTCTTCCCAATCTTGTTTTTTCTTGTGTTTGTCGAAGTCTAGCAGGCGTTTCTTTCTCAAAGCGGAAGGTAATTTCTTTTTCTTCAAGGTCTTGATCATCACGAAAATTAGCGACGAATCTCCCCTATCCAATCCTCTCTGAACAGCCATGTGCAGCTCCTCTCGACAAAAGTTGCTAGCGAGGTAATTCTCAGACAAAACAATCAACACTTCAGCGCTGCCGTACACACTGTCGGCCATGTTCTGGACGATGGGTCTTCCAATTTCAAAGTCCCGGGTGTGGATGCTGTAGTCAATCGAGTGCTTCTCAAGAATTGAGATGATATTTTCAGTGACCCAACCAAAGTCCTTTGAACTGTAGCTGATAAACAGTCGGTTTGTGAGATCGTTATCAAGGAGGCCAGCTACTAAGGATAAAAGCAAAACGAGAACAACAAGTAAAACCAAGGCTCATTTCTTCAGATCTGGTGTGCTGTCTGCGTGGACAACTGAATTACAAGATGAACCGGCTTCACATGCAATTAGTGGTCTAAAGATGGCGGCAATCAGGAAGATTGCAGCTAAATTATAACTGTTTAGGAGAATATTGGTAAAAAAAATTGGTACTGCTAAAAGATAGTTTATTCGAACTATAATAAGGGTTACATACCTAATAAACTCGTTTGAAATTTATCAGCTATCATAATGAAGCTTAAAAGCTTTTGGTTAACGTCGCCTAAGCACATCATTGCTAAATTAGTCCTTTTTTTACTTGCTACCTGCCTACCATACAAATCACGATCATATGATTAGACGAATCAAAAACTTACCTTTTCGCCTGTCATTTGAGGATTTCCATTTTTTCTTGACAACAAACCAAACAAAAAGCATGATCAAGAAGGTGCCACATACGCCAGCAAACAAAATGATGATCGGCAGCAACCATTCTCTGTGACTTTCTGTGGAGCAAAGCGAGACGTGAAAACAGGTTTAACAGTTGTGGCAATAGATTTTATTGTTTCATCAAATGTACTCCCTGAATCAGTAAAAAAGGATGTTCTTTATCGCACAATCCTCCTTATTATAGACACTGTTACAGTTTCCTAATCAGTGATCTAGTCTTTGAATGGGATATACAGACCTCAATGCTCTTGGTGTTAAGATCAGGTTGTGCTAAGTAGTTTGCATTTAAGGACAGTGCCTATTTTTGTTTGTGCACACACATTCTCCGCATCACGCAAGCATAGTTTGAGCGGGCGCGCACTGGAGCGGGCATTGACGCAATCAACTACGCCACCAAGTTTACGACTAAAATGAATGCAGAATGTTCCTACCGTGACTAAATCAAGTTTAACGAACCTGTACTTAACCAGGAACACCAGAATAGCGGCATATCGCTAACCACTAACTGTTAACGTCTTCCAGCTGAAAAAGCTAGCTGTTATGTGTCGAAAATTACACTGACATCCAAATGTAAACATGTACCAGCAGATGGCGTAATGTGCGCGCAAAACGAGTGCGAGATAGGCAAATGGTTTCCTTACTGGGAAGGTGTCAGGAGAAAATGTAACAGGCACCGTAAAAGTTTTCTAAATAGATCAATAACTTTGAAGAACGCGTGGTTACCCCTGCATTTTATGTTATGAAATGGAAGTCGCAAGCCTATTCAAGAGTTGACAAGTTTCTGATGGTGAGCAAAAGGTATTTAGGCTGTGTTTTAGCTGAACCAGAGGAGCGCTGTCAGAGCCGCCAAAAGCGCTATTGTAGTGATTGTGTTATTAGAAACATACCGAAAATGGTTTTCATGATACCATTTGCCGTGCAATTTTAAGATCTTTATAAATGTGTTTGCCTTTTTGTAGGTAAAGGCGACTTCTAAGGAAATCTGCGAAGAAATATCTTTTCTCAGAAAATGTTGATTTCAGCATTTTTGTTGAGATTCAAGGCTAATAATCTCGAAAAAATGCATGGCTACCCCAATTTTTCTTTGCAGATTCCAATAGACCTTGCAAAGTTCTACTTTTTCGGCGTGGTCCTAACTTGGCGAAAAAACCTTTTGTATTTAGTAGGCACCGTCCTCTAATAAGAACAGCAGAGAGGTTTGTATAAAAGCAAGGTCACCTCCAGCCTCGCTTGCATTAATAGGCCAGGTAACTAAGCACACAACTGTAACATGTGTAAAATGGCCTATTTAGTGGATACTGGGGTTTGAGGAGAGTCTAAGACAATAAAAGTTTTTTTTGGCATTTTCTGTTATTCTGTAGCATTTCATTCTTACTTTGGTAACTTGATAGATTTAGTCATTTAGGTTGGGAACGTCTTAAGGAATTTACTGTTTGTAACTCAAGCTTAGAAGTGACATATATATGAAATAATTCACATTTGTACTG
>JAEMPF020028869.1:5000-10712 GCA_022496165.2 Catalaphyllia jardinei | reverse complement strand
AGGGCTAACGCTCAGTGGGTTATTCATGGGTTAAATTAGCACTAAAATTTACACTTCAGAGTTAATTCTCTGTTACATCATTTGTGTTCATAGTGCTACGCGGCACAACATTCTTATCAAGGAGATAGTCTGCACAAAAATTCTAGACTGAATTCGTAATATTCATAAAGCAAAATAAAGGCGAAGTAAACGAAGAGTAGTAGACAAGTAATCAATGACAGAAATCGATTACTCATTTATCAGTAGTATTAATTAATAACTATGTTCTTGGACTATGCAGATTATTTCTCATTCGTTATTAATTGATTTCATTGGTCAATTTGGAACAAACAGTATCGCAGAATTACGCCGAAAGTAACGACCACCCCTACCCCCCCCTCTCCGAAAAAAAAGAGGCTCCCCGGAAGTAAGTTCAAGTTTGTACCTTCTTATTGAACCCCAAAAGTAACGGCCCACTTCAAAGAAGCGGCCCTTTGAAGAAGTCACTAAAAGAGAAACTATCTGTTCTCAAGCCGCTTGAACAACATGAAGAGTTCTCTGCTATCTTATCTTATCTTATTAAATTTATATGGTTTATTTATGCGCTGTATTTCTCTTGCAGCAGAATCAAATGATATACTGTAGTTGCATTGCGATATATAAATAAAAGCCTCTATTTGGCGCGAAAATATACAAACAATAGTCTCCATTTGGCGTGAAAATATGCTAGGATATTTGTCCGCGGAAAAGATTTGTTCCGAGAAGCGAACAGTTTTCCGAGAGCGTAGCTCGAGGAAAACTGTGAGCTTCAAGGAACAGATAATGTCCAAGGACAAATATCCGAGCATATTTTTTCCCCAAATGGAGCCTATCGTGTTTATTATCCTTCAAATCTTTTTCGCAACGCTCGCAGCCGTTTGAAAATTGGGGTATATTTAGTAAATAAACCCCTGCAGGCGGCTGGTATGTCGGCTGATAATGTCCGCGGCTGCGAAAAATGAACATTTGGCCGATCGAGGGCAAATGTGAAATTTTGAGGACTTTTTCAGCCTACAATGTAATTATTGTAATTAATATTTACATACCAGCAAGCCAGAAAGGGGTTTATTTATTTTATAACCCTCCCATTAATTTTTATTTCGCAAACATGGTAAAAAAACCCAGTGGTGATCTGATGCGCGTGATTGACGTGAGAGAGCAAAGTACATTTGATTGGTTTAACTAACCTTATTTCCACTGTGATTGGACCAAATTTGACAAGCTGTCATGTAAAAACTCTTATTCTTCGGCCATTTCAACGTTAACAGAAATAATATACACACTGCGGTTACAAACATGACAAAACAACGCATGCGTTGTTTTATCATGTTTGTAACCGCAGTGTGTATATTATTTCTGTCATGTAAAATTAATCCTCGTAACGTCCCTTCGTAACCTGGCGCTTTTGGTTCATATTTAGACCGGTTCACGCTCTAAGAGGCATTATGGGTAATCAGGGCAAATTTACAAAGAAGCAAAGGCGTGAAACAAATGTTTTTCTATATATTTCTGTTCTGATCTCACATCTGGTGACGAAACATATACAGCAGACGGAGAAACCCCTATTCTAGGTATACCAGCGTTTTCGAGTCGATCGAGTGAATGTTGTGGGTGCACGACTTTATTTTACAGTTAAAACCGAATGATTCGATCGAGCCACAAAAATAACGTCTCCGTTACCCTGAGAAGTAGGCTTACGCCTAGCTCAATCGACTCAAAAACGCTAGTAAATACAGAAAAGGGGTTTCTCTACTTACAGTATGAGTCTTCTCCCGAAAATGAATCTCAGAATGGAAAAATGAAGATCAACGTACATTTTGCAGCTTTGTTTCTTTGCAATCTTGCCCTGATTATCAATAATGCACCTTAGAGCGTAAACCGGTCTATTCCGACGTACTGTTCAAAAACTTGACTAGAAAGAAATGTGTTTCAGTCTCAGAATTTACATCCGTGAAACACAGAATGTGTAAAATCTGGAGCACTCCAAGGTGGACTGATTTTTCGTCGCTCTATCGCTTGGGATGAGGCACCTCAGCCGGCTGGTTGTTGTTTGGAGCTGAAGGTCACCAGGTTTCATCTCACGTTGGTTTCCATGGCCTCTCTTTCCAAAGTAGAGAATGGTGTTAATGCCGAATTTGCAAAACTTTCTGGAGCATTCAGACCAAGCTGATTTGCTGCATAGAGGACTTCAGTTCAAGGTCTTCGCTGGAAATTGGACGCCTGTCCATTGTGAAAGAAATCAATCCCGGCCTGCCGCGCAAGATCTTTAATTTAGTGATGCCTAGAGCTTCGTTTGCCGGCTTGAATACTTACCACTAGTAATCGAAAACGGCTTTCTTTGAAGGGAACCAGAAAAAATCTGTCCTGCCCGGAACGAACTGGTTTTCACAGTGTTGCGACTGTATGGTTTTCCTTCCACTGACTTCTCTGGCTTCTGCGTAAAAAAAGGTTTCAACATGGTTAACAATTCTACCGGCTCCATAATTTCAAATGCGACTGGAATTTTTCTCTCCTTCCTCCACGCTAAAGTTGGACTTGAACGGTTGGTTTATTTTATAGTTAGTTATCAAATGGTATAAAATCTCTATTTTTTTTTTTAACAGAATCGGTTTAAATTTACGTAGAACGAAATATTAAAAGTCTACTCGTGACCTTCTTCACCTTCAAAGACATTGACAGCGGATTTTGGTGACTTTTTTTGTTCTTTCCGGAACAGCAATTGCCATCAGCTTTTTAATGTCACTGTCGCTAGACTCAATAACACTAGTTTGGTTTCCTTCCATGTTAAATAAGAGAAAAGAAAAGTTGAAATTCTTGTTCTGACTATTTTTCTCCTTGACGGAAAAACAGTCGGAGGACAAATATCGACGCGGGCAGGGGTTATTGCATAATAACTGTCCGGTGATTTACACCACGTGACGTAAAGTAGCCAATATAATCACATGAAAATTAATGGGTGGGTTATAATCTCGGATATTCGGTAGAGTGACGTGTTTAGAACAATCGCGCGCGAGCGAAAAGATTTGATGGATTATAATCTCGGATATCCCACAGTTTTAGCTCGGAATATTCGGGCTATAATCATCTCCTATAAAACAAGCGCGAGTGGAATAATTATTTTTTTTAAAAACGCCCCCAAAATATAGAAACCTAGACTACAACAAAAATAAAAAAGCACAAAAAATTACGCATACGCTAGCCATGTTTGTAGATCATGGTATAATGGCTCATAATCCATGATGGCTAAGCCAGTGAAAACTCTCGAATCGCATTATCCAATGATGCAGTATTTAATAATCTCGGATATTTCCCAGTTTTCGGTCATGTGACGTGCTCAGACCAATCGCGCGGGAGCAAAAATATTTGATGGATTATAAGCTAAGATATTTGTCCGCAGATATTATCTGTTCCGAGAGGGGAACAGTTTTCCGAGAGCGTAACTAGAGGAACAATGTGAGCTTCGAGGAACGGATGATATCCAAGGACAAATATCAGAGTACAATTTCGCCCCAAATGGAGGCTATTGTGTTTATTATTCTGCAAATCTTTTTCGCAATGCGCGCTGTTTTGAAAATTGGGGAATATTCGGTTACCTGACGTGTCTAGACCTATCGCGCTCGAGCGAAAATATTTTATGGATTATAAATAAACAATAGCCTCCATATCCATTTGGCGTGAACCCAAAATATGCTTCGATATCACATATTTGTCCGCGAACATAGATATCTGTTCCGAGAGCGTAGCTCGAGGAATTAACCTGTAAGCTTTAAGAAACAGATAGTGTCCAAGGACAAATATCTCATCATATTTTTGCCCCAGATAAAGGGTATTGGGTTTATTAATTATCTTTCAAATATTTTCCGCAACATTCACAGGTTTGAAAATTGAAGAGTATTTGAGGATATTCCCAGTGAGGAATATTCGGTAAACATGACGCGGTTAGACCAATCGCGCGCGAGCGTAGCCTGCGTTGCAGACGAACTAACGCAGGCTAGCGCGAGCGAAAATATAACCAACATTTGGGGTCTTTTTCGTTTCCATAGTCTGTTTTGCTTGTGTGGGTAACTTTTAATTTCATGTGTTTCGCGTCTGCTCTATCTGAAACGACTGATGCCGTGCTAACGCTTTTTGACCATCTGAAAGTAACGGCTACTTGTAAGCAACAACTACCCGAAAGTAGCGACCCCTTTTAAAAGTAAAGGAGTCCGTTTCTTTTGGACGTCCACGGTATGTAGCTACAATCTTGGACAAGATAAATGGAACATCCGGACCACCCCTCCCCCCATTTCACTGATGCCAAAATTGCGCGCTTTTGCTCCTTCGCGCCTTCATCATTCCTTTGGGGGGATGGGGGATAATTGTTCCATTTTATACGTATATATATACTGTCCAAGATTGTAGTCCTTGATAGCGTGATGCATTATACTTCTCGTTGTCATGCGCTGTCGTCATCAAGTCACGTAAGAGAGACAATTACAATATATCGAGAGCAGCCATCTTCTTATCGTACGTGTATAAACACAGCAATTAAGTTCCATCGAATTCGCTCCTTTTCATTTACCACTCTTTAATGGCTACTGCAGATAAACGTTCAGTTGGTCCACCACATTTCTCTGAGCCTTGGAAGTTCAGCGATGTTGTTCTTGTCGTCGAAGGACAGAAACTTCATGCCCATCGAAGCACGCTGGCAATTTGGTCGCCTGTATTTGACACCATGTTCACTTCGAACTTCAAGGAGAAGAACAGTGTTGAAATTCCACTTCCAGGAAAGAAAGCAAACGAAATTAAACTGATGCTGCAAATCATGTACGATACCTCCTGGAATAGGAGTATAATGACCGAGGGAAATTGTTACTTCCTGTTGGATCTCGCTCACGAGTATCAAATCGCTTCCATTTTTCAGCTGTGCGAAGATTTTTTGGTATCCATGGTCAAGGAAAAATGGGACAAGGATGTACTGACCGTATTGCTCGTTGGACAGAAGTACGAACTAAAAACACTGCTTAAGTCATGTGTATCTAAAGCTCGTAACTTAAGTTTGAAAGAATTGAAGCGCCACAACAAGCGTGGCGAGATCGATATGGAGAATTATCAACAGATTACTGATGGAATAATAGAACGTCTTGAAGAAGAAATTAGAAGATTAAACTTCGACAAGGTTGCTGATGAAGAAGAATATGACTTCAACTTGTGAATGCGACACTGCATTCGTAGAAGCATAGACTCTTTCCTAGAAATTTGTGTTTTTACATCCGGTACATTGTCTTGTTTGAGGGCCAGTTCCACTTCCTTTAAAGAGCAGCATTTTTCCTAAAATTCGTTAACTTCGTCAAACTTGGGTAGGTCATGATGTAATTGCACAAAAATCGCCAAAATCGTCGGATTCGCCAACATATTATGTCTGTTAGGCTCACCTCTGGTTATGTAATTTACATAAATCGCCAGTTTGACAAAGTTTTGTCAAATCTGCCATTTTCGATACTGCCTGCATTTCTGGAAATTGAAAGCCGGGAAAGATCTACTAGCATATTTTCCTAGGCCAATTTCAAGAAACAAAAGCAGGATACGCTCCTTTTACAAGCACAGTCAGTGAAATACTTGTTGCCAGAGAAACAAACTAGCCGACACATACATTACATGGCCGTAAGAGTCTGTGAATCCGTGGGCGCTATCGTAGTAACAGAGTTATCATAA
>JAEMPF020028868.1:0-10712 GCA_022496165.2 Catalaphyllia jardinei | reverse complement strand
GCTAACGCAACGACTCACGCAAGAACCAACCCACCCACGTGTAACACTTTGACAAACACGTCCAAATGCCGGCAGGGTCGTTGCACTTTTTAAGGCCGCTATATGATATAGCAAGGTGGCAGTACTTGTTAATGTAAGGGAAATGCACTGCTGACCGTAAGAAAGTTTACAAGGTGAAAATGTTATACCGCGAACATAAAATCATCGCGTTCTTTCTGTGCAAGCTCTTAAGCCTTCCTGCTTATGAACACTTGGTGGAACAATTGCAGAATGAAGACGCCCAGAAGGCTTCCAACAAATGGAAAGTTGGTGATAAGCCCACAGACAAACTGGTTAGATGGTGTGTTGATCAGTGGCGCAGAATGCCTCCAATTGTGAACTATGACCGAGCCCGAGAAGTCTCGTCACCAACTGTGATAAGATCATCATGCCTTCCATGTTGTCACATTTGTGGGGCTATATGCGAGAATTGCGCCGAAGACATGGGTAAAACAATACCTCCGGATGAACTGCAACTTATCGATAGAGCGAAAGAATCCGGACTTTTCATGGAGCAATCATTAAGTGGTGATGACGAGGACTGGACTGAGCCTAATATCGCCGAAGAAGTCAAGCGTCCCAAAACTGTCAAGTCATGATGCATTGTATTTTTTCGAACTACCTCACTCCCGGGGGGGGGGGGTACTTCCCTATATGAGCTATATAGGTACGTGCCGCGGAATAAGGTATGGTTTTTGGAGGTTCTCGATCCTTAAATAGGGTATCCTTTTCGCCTATGTTGGCATGGTGTCCCGGTGTGATCCTCATATAGGGTACCTCAATTGTACCAGCAAAAATAGCAGTGTGTAAACATCCAGTTAAGCAGAAAACAAATGATCTGTCAAAGTTATAGTATTACCAAAGCGATTTTAAAAAGATTGTGTTTTTCCGTCACGGTTGGTCATTGTTTGGATCGTCATGCAACGTTTCTCCCCTTGCATAGGGTGTCATTTTGCAGGTATGGGCCTTAGATAGGGTATCAATTTTCGTCTGATTTTTCCTTATATAGGGTCAGGGTTTAAAACCCTTAACGGCACACACCTATCCGGACTTTCTGAGAGGAGTACCCCCCCCAGGGACTACTCCAACTTAGGCCACCTGACAAAATTCTCCAAAAATTTAACGAA
Organism: Catalaphyllia jardinei; assembly: GCA_022496165.2. Lineage (NCBI taxonomy): Eukaryota > Metazoa > Cnidaria > Anthozoa > Scleractinia > Caryophylliidae > Catalaphyllia > Catalaphyllia jardinei. The sequence continues at coordinate 9,546 of JAEMPF020028868.1, read as the reverse complement.
TACAAATCGAAGAGGTTAACAATAGTTTCCAACAAATTATCCTTGTATTCGAGCTGTTCATTACAAGGCAGCAGAATTGTAGTCATTTGTTGGAAAATTAGTGTTAACCTACACGATATTAAGACGTTTAATTTGTGGAATTTTTTTTTCAGGTGGGCTCGGTTAGAGTAGTAACACTGTAAGGCTGTGGGAATGTTACCTCAACAAGGCCAGCAAAATGTTAGCTAGATGAGGGGTGAGTGTGGTACCACGGTTTCCAGCACTTTCAAGCTCTTTTTCTTTGATGGCTTAGTAATACAAATCTGTTGATCCGTAAATGCTGCTTTATATGTATTAATGGTGCAACAAATAATGATTTCAAACAAATATCCAATCATTGCTGAACAAAGAACAATCAATTTCATGAGGTCACTGGTTACCATGCTTACAGCATAACCTGTCAAGAACAACCTACAGTTTCAGTTTTATTGTGAATAACATAAAAATTGTGTTTTTTTTTTCGATTTAACGTTTTGTATGAATTTATGGGTTGATAGGGAGGGGAGGAAGATGGCAGTAAGGTAATTGGTATATCAATAAACCTGATTAATGAACAGTGCTATGAAAATTGTTTCTCTCATACATTTAATAAGACAATAATATCTTCAACAGCATAACAGTAAAATATTGGCAGTCGTAGCATTTATTGAAGCAACATAGTACAATATTATAACATAACCATGACATACTTGCATAGAATTTGATTGAACCCTAAAATTTTATGAATATTGTTTATTGCGCGTAAGTAAAAGAAAAACACATTGTCATTTTGCAGTTACTATTTTAGAAATGTCTAAGCTGTAATTTCCTCAAATAGGTAATCTTTATCGAATAAGAGGAAGTTAATGAAATTTGGAACATGTTATCGAGAAAATGGATTGAGAAATGGAATACAAATTGATTAAATTTGATTTGTTCCAAGGGAGCATTGAAATAATTGTTTATTATATTCACTTGTGATGTTTCTTTTTGTCCTGATGTTTTTCTTCTCTCCGGACACTGAGCCCGATAATGGCCAACTCTTCTACATAAATGGCAAGGTACTGAAAGGGACAACAGTAGGAATTGACATTTACACATGCATAGTGAATGACACATAACACAGGTTGAAGTGATTAACCAGTGATAACTACTTACATTTTTTGGTGGCAACCGTTGACGAAGGTCGTCTTCTCTATAGTTAGCCCCATGTCTTTCTCTTTCTGTATGTCTTCCATTTCTTCTTTTCTCTGCCCACCTGCCCCTCTCCCCCTCTCTCCACCTGTCCACCTGTCTGTGTCTGTTCTCCATTCTCCGCCTCTCTTCCATTCTCCGCCTCCCTTCCTGTCTCCGCCTCCCTTCCTGTCTTCGCCTCTCCTCTGCTCTACGTCGGTTTTCCTGTCTCTGCCTCCTTTCTTGCCGATGTCTTTGTTCTTCTTCTGCTCGTCTATCTCCCTCTTCCTCACTGGCCATCGTTCCATCAAATGCATCCATGTCCACAAGAGAACCTTGAAAAAATTAAAATTGTTCAATTATCAAATGGTACGACTCAAAAAATATTTAATAAAAAACATGAAAATGAATGCAGTGCAATGCTTTCTCGGCTCTTAATTCCATACTGATGTGAAAAGGCTATTTCTAGCAGACGTTCATGTTTGCTTTTGAAATGAAGTTAATCTTCTCTTAAATTTATGAAGACTACCTGTAACTCAAGTCAGTGCACCGATTTAAATGGTTGCAATTCAGAGGGTCAAAAGGTATTTTCCTGATTCATTATTAGCTCATTTTGGTTGTGTTACGTGACAGAATAACGCTGGGGAAGCTAAGAATTCTTGGAGTACTTGGTGTACGACCTCCCATAAGGTACCAATGTGACAAGCCAGCCAAATTTATTCTAAATTTTCGTGGTCTTATTACTAGCACAATTTTTTGACATTTATTCTAAATGCTCATGACATGTGGTTTTACTCCAAGTGCAAATTTCTACACATTTATTCTTAATGCTTGGGATATAATGTGATGTATTACACCAGCTCTCATCTTCAGTAAATGCTGAAAATGTGATGATCAAATTTCTCAAAGTCAATTATAAAACAGATGCTGTTTGTACTTCATTGACAGTTATGTTTATGTTTAAGCCTTTCGTTTGTTTTTCTTGGTGATAAAACTGATCACAAGTTTCCCCACTATTTTAGGCAGTGGGGGTACTCCCTATGATGGCCAATACAGGGAGGCTCCATCTGAAAGAGGTCCTTTTTTAGGCTTCAGTTATATAAAAGGGCAGAGATTTCACAAGTTGAGGTAGATGCACCTTATGGCTGTATTAGTTTATTTATTAAGCACTACATGAACCTGACTACAAGACTTCTTTCTCAGCAATTTATTCATAAGACAGAGTTACAGGTAGGTATGTGAAAAGGTAGCCTCCCATACTAAGAACATCTGCGTGAGAGGCTAGTGAAAGGGGTACCTTTTTGCAATAAACGGTAAATTTATCCAGAACAGTGTGATATTAAAGGAATCTGCCCAGAAAACTAGTCATGCAAAGCAATTTGTGTACTTACGATCTTCTTTCTGTCCTTTTGCCTAATAGTAATTCTAAATCCAAGCAAAAAGGAATCAAAAAATACATAAAAAGGTCAATAAGACTGCTCTTATTCAGTCCAGTCGTTATATATTACCACTCAGATTGCTTAAATGCTCTTGTAGATTTTTCAGCCCCATAATAAAGATAAAACTGAGTATCGCGTAAATTTCAGATGTTTATCTAGTGGGGATGGGGGTGCCCCCTTTAAATGTCTAAAACATAAGCTTGCATACTGAATGACATTTACTAGTGGACATACCTTTTTAAAAAAACATTGACAGCCTTCACATGAAGTAAGTAGATCGATTTTCCCCAAGGGATTTAGTTGCTGCGTGACAAAAATTCCATATACATGTATATCCCACGCATAAAACATATCAAACTTCACACGACAGGGCGCCATGTTTATTAACACTTCGAAACGAGGCAACCGGCTTTACGCGCCAAACAAGGGCGGAGCAGTTGAGCGCGTGCAGTGTCACATACTCTCACATAGCGCGCGCTAGTCCTACCTTATTCCAAATGAGCCAGCGTGAACAAAACGTTTTTTTACGTACGGTCGTGCTCAATAAAATGACGTGTGCATTTTCATTTCAGCTGCAAAAATTTCCGTGGCGTTTAGTGCGAATTCCTTTTGTTTTAGTTTCGGCAATGTGAAGATTATTGTGAACAATCCAAACCATATTTACTTAAATCTGAGTATTTTGACAATGTTTAGTTACATTGCCTTGAGTATTTTTCACTTTGTTTATGCTTAAGATTGGTAACAAAGTAAAAGTAATGGTGAGTGCAAATAAATTGGACAAAGAACTATTGAAGCTTGTCAGGGTATTACTCATTGTCGACAATATTTTCTTAACGAGGAGTCAAATCAATGCCGCCAAATCAAAAAGCGTCAAAGTCATGTGCCGAAATCAACTCTAAAAGACGTGATTACGGCTGCCAGATATATTGTTATCTGGCGACGTACCGTGGTCCTGTAAACGGCAAATTTTACAGTAACTGCTGTGAAAGAAATGAAACGCTCTGGTTAAGAAATCTCCATATTGTTTTTCACGGCTTCGCGACGAAAGGTTAACAGAAATAGTTTTAGGCAGACGCATATGAAGTGACGCAATAACTCCGTCTTCTGGTTGATAAGAGCAAAAACCAGTTACTCCCAAGTTATTGATATACCTAAGCAATGAATGATAAGCGCGACTTTGAGCAGTGACATCTCGCTCGATGCCTTTCTGACCGTTTGACACTGTCTTTTTTCCGGACTTGAGATTTGGTCCAACTAATTCCTTTTGGATTTCCGCGTCAAAATGTTCCTGGTTTTGGTTTCTCGTGAATCAAATTCCAAGTGTTTTTGGTTAATACAACAGACGAAAAGCGTTAAAATACATAAAGTAAATCAAACTTTAAAGATTGAGTATTCTTTAACAGACGAGAGTAGAATTAGAGTCAAAACTTGCATGTTAATGTAGGCCGATAGGAACTAAAACTGTGCGCAAGCAGTTACTCCCAAATTTGTTTGTCAACAACCGTAATTATCTTTATCCATGCCCTTACATAACTGTCTAAAGAAAAACCAAAATGATTTATAAATCTTAGTTACTTACCTGTGGCCCTGCTAGTAAAGTGACGATTCCAACGTTAAAACGCATGCACGAGTTCGAGTGAGTACGCAAGTTTTGTGCGATCTGGTTACTAAATGGTCCCATGGGGAAGTAGTGATTGGTCGCTCGTTGCTTGTCATTTTGTTTACAAGTCAAATCAGTCCCAACGGAATATCAGCTGGATCACAGTTAACATAGGTCTGATCAGAAACGTGTTTACGCTCTTGTCGTCTCAATTCGCCTAACTGCCATCCAGTATGGAACCGTTGTGCAGTATTGACTATTTGCCCGACACGTGCCTTCTTTTGATTTTTAGTTATCTTTCACCTGCAGAGCTCGTAAACGTTTCGCTTACCTGTAGGAAGTGTTACAACTTTTTGCACTTTGCTAGATGTGCATTTAATCTTCTCGACTTCCGATGCTTTGAGGAGAAAATGACTTCGATTCCAACTGAAGGAATTTGGATGAACGTCACTGGCGTAAAGCATCTGAGCCTAAGATTTTGCATCAAGATCCGTGACTTTTCATCGTTAAAACAGATGGCCAGATTAAAAAGGCTGGACCTTTTTTCAACAGATGTCACTGATGAAGATCTTGTCAAATTTATCCCGTACAAACTGACTGGAGTAGATCTCGGCTATTGTCAACGTCTTAAATCACCTCAAGTAATGAAGAAGTTTCTACTCGAGCGATCTAATCTTCAGATGATCGGACTAGCGGCCCTCGAGGAAGTAGTTAATGACGAGGTTAGTATCAAACAAATATTACAATCAAAAAGCATTAAATTCTTTCTTTGAAACGCCTATGCAGTTACCAATCGGCCACAATTTGATCCGAAAGTGTTAAAAGTCTTAAAGGTAGCGGTCGATAACGGGAGACTACTGAAACTTAATTATGTCTTGTCCTGTGGCACAATTTGTAACTCAAAGAGTTTTATGTAGTCTCACAATATCTCTCTCTATGGATTGGAGAGAGTGGAATCCGAGTTCCCGAAAAAAAAAAGAGTCGGCACAAGGAGAAAGCCAAAAACAAACTAGATCGATCTACCTAGGTCTCAGCGCGCGAGAATCGAACCCGAACTCGTTGTTGGTTCAATCAGCGAAATACGTATGATCCTACAGTGTTCGAAGAAACAGGATAAACCGACTACTGTTTTTCTATTTAAGGTATTAAAGTCACTTTCACACCACGCCTTGAAGTACCTGGATGTCAGTGAATGCAGCAATATCTCGCCTAAGCAACTGGGGATTCTCCTCACACAACAACAAAAAATCGAACAGTTGTCGTTGCATGTCAGATGTCTGCCATATTAGATGTATTTGAAGCGAGCAGACAATTTCTAACAAGATTGAGGTATGTAAACACTTCACTGCCGTGTCATTTTCAGATCTAAACTAACTGTCGTACGCTACGACTGCACAAAGGGCCAATAGCACCTGTGCACATCACCTTAGGTTTATTTCACTATTTTAATGTATTATGTTGTTCGCTCAAGCAGTTTAAGGCCTGGATCAGGACTGTAAAGTAGAATTATGGTTGGGCAGTCATATCTCTTGTTATATTCGTTTTACGAAACTGACCGTTTCCCTGATTATAAAAGCAGTTCAAAGAGAATATTCAAAACTCGAAGCAAATACACGTGGCTGACGCGAAGAGCGGGAAACCTAGAGCAAGTGTTGGTCTGACTATTGATTGGTTTCTCTTTATTACACGGGATGTTCAGACCCTCAAAATGGGCCTCGAAAAGTTTATTCGCGATGTCACTGGACTCTCTCTTTTAAACAGTTGGGGTCCATGAAATATGCGCGTGTCAAATATAAAAGTTGCAAAAAAAAAAATTATAATAATAATCACGTATGCCCCACACCAGACCGGGATTAAAACCGGAAGCCAAAATGCCATCAATCCCAGCTTGCCTGCAATGGAGGGATATCATCAAAATATCTGTATTTCGAGATTCCTCTGCATACGAGTTTTGAATGAAAGCCAGTTAACATAACCACAATGGTGTCAACGAATTAAAAGGAGTCGGTCTAGTTGACCAAGTTTTTAATCACTTCTGTAGAGCTCGATTTTACAACACGAGTCTAAGAAAACTAAACGAGATAAAACGGTACTGCATATTTTTATTCTCTGTTATTGCAGGGTCCTGGAAATAGGAGGAAATGTACATTTGCTCTTCCAAGAGAATGCTGATACAATACTTCAAATGCTTACAGAGTTTTCAAACTTAACTGTGCTAGCTCTTTTTAACTGCAATCTTGAACAGGCAGGAAAAAACTATTTTGATTTTTTTAGTAATCTAGAAAGGTTACATTTATGGCAGTGTCACCCAAATATGATTGAATGTGCGAAGAGGTCTGAGAAATCTGGTTTTTCTTGGTCAATAAGCTCATCATCACCATTGAGTGATATTCTATATGTGAAAGTTTTAATGCAAATTTTCAATCCTATTATGTGAAGCACCAAATTGTTACAAACACTGTGCAAACATTTGCTTTTTATGCGCCTGCAATGACTGACAGCAGCGCAATAATGCAATAACCAGTAAGGTATTTCAATCTTATTATGTGAACATTTGTTTCAGTTGTATTTGACATCATGTGCCAGATTTGTCAACATTAGTGACACTTTTGCTTAGGGTTTCCATATGCAGCCATAAGCCATCTGGCTTCACAATCTGCTACCTGAAAAGGCTGATATGTCATGACAGGGGTAACTAATAATCAAGTTGAGGAAGAATATTTGTGATGAATTGTAATTCCCATTGAATATAAATCAAGAGGTCGAACTGAATTTAATCAGAGTCAACTGTAGACCCTATGCATAAATGGCTGCCAATAAGAAATTCTTTTGTAAGTAATAAAATAAGCCCAACTAGCCTCGTTTTTTAGTTGATCATTCAAAAGAGTTTTTACTTTCAAACGAGGCTAGTTGGGCTAATTGAAATACATACAAAATAATTTTTAATCGGCAGTCATTTATGCATAGGGTCTATAATCATGACTTTTATTCATTGACTACACATTACATATACTATAGCTGAAGGACAGATTTGACTTTATCCTCTCCAATAAAAGAAATGGTCTTTGCTGAAAGTAACTTATATATCGAATCTCTTTAGCTCAGTTCTGTTACCTTAGCCCATTTCTGTTGCAAATCAAAAGTTAACCATGCAATATTCTGTTGTAAACTTAAGAAAAATAATTACTGGTATTTGTCTCCAAGCCATTATGTGGTCCAGATGCAAAAGGATCCTCTCGCCACACAACAATAATCATAAACAATCATAAACAGTTGAAATAATTCTGTCTTATTACTTGATTTCCTACTGTCAAGGACTGGTGCCTAATGGGACAAACTGACATACAAGACACATGAAGAGATTTCAGACAAAAGTATGTATTTTGTGGTGTTACAGTTGCTCCAACAATAATATTATTGTATATTTGGGCCTTAAAGTGCGAAAGCCACCAGATTAAGGGTTAATTTCCCCTGTTTTTGTTGCATATGATTAACCTTTTCATTTAAGGTCCTGAAAATGTTTTACAGAAAAAGATTTAATTCTTAGAGGTCACGATTTCCCAGTAGGGCACCAGTCCCTAATGAAATTATCAGAATACACACTATTTCACGGACCACCAGGTCATGTTTGACAGTATGCTGTAACTCGTATTCCCATAATAATAAACTGAGGACTATAAAACAACTGTCTGTCATTTCTTCATCACACTATCACTCATCCTCTTTCAGTTGTCTCCATTTCCAGTCCCTCCACATTTCATATTCATGCTGTTCTTTAGGGCTCAGCAATACCCACCCATCACTTTCAACTCGCTCTGCAAGACTCCCGGCATCTATATCAGTTGCGGTTGTCTCTTTGGTCCATACTTCAAGTGCTTTGTCCCACTTGAAATATCTGGTTCTCCTCCTGGTCTTTCCCTTTGTTACCTTCCGCCAGCAGTTGAAATAGTCGTGTTCCTCAAATGTCAACACAGCATGAGACAATCCCCTTGGAACACTCTTGGCGGTTCTCATTCTCTGTTCATAGAGAAATCGCTCGATAACTGGATTGAGCCCAATGTAGATATTTTCTTGACCCCCGGAGTACATGTTTGACAATGAAATTACCTGATAAAATAAGACAAACTACCATGAATAACAGATGATACATTTGGTTGGTAATATTTAGTAGAATTCCAGACGCTACGTTTCACAATTCTGGATGTCCAATAGGATTAGGACAGGCAAGGGTACATGTACAGTTTTCTTCTTTTACCATGGCTCCAAATTTTATGCAAGACTTCTCTTTTAGGACAGGCAGAATTAGAAAAAAAAATGATAAAATCTAGTACAAATCGTAATTTAACAAGGCTGGGTTCCACAATTTTCTGTTGTAGCAAGATCTATTCATTGCTACCTTTCTGGTATCACTGTCTTAAGTTATAATTGAATCGAACATATATTAAGACTAAGGTCATTTCGATATAGAATGTTAACTTTTATTTTGTCCATGATTGATAAAATATTCAAAATAGGTTTAAGTGATTCGGAGAAGTCTTCTTTCCGTGGAACCACTGAGTGTGCATTCTGGAATAGATTCACAGTTTGGTAATCTGATCTTGGGGTGGCATTCTTCATAGGACAGCTGTATCTAATTTTGTTATAACTCTCAGTGAGATAACTATTTGGGAGAGTAAAAAGAATGATATCTCTCCAAACTTCAGACTCTTCTTAAGTTAGGGATAGATCTTTAACAGTAGTATTTTATGCATGCAGTACACATTAACTGAATAAGGAATGAAAAAGAATAATCGAATATTCAAGAATTTAGAGTCAATGGTTCATCAAACTCAAGACTCGTGCCAATCAATATTTTACTAAACAGCTATAGATTAATATATGCAATAAGTCTGGCATGGAGACCCCCCAGCCCCTCCCTGCCCCAGCCCCTCTCCCCATCTCAAAGATAGAAATTAAAATGAGAGATATAAATTAATTTGCTTGGTCAATATATATTTTCTATGGTTCTGAGATATGAGAGGGTCTCTAGAATGCTAGCCACCCTTTCAAACTAAAAAAAACAAAGCCAAATATTTCTCAAGATGCAGCTATATAAATCTAGACGTAGTTCTATTGCCAACATATCTTTTGACATAGTATACCTCCTGCTCCTGCTCCTCCACTGTAGGGGGCCTTAACAACGAATACAAGGTTGCATTATCATCATCGTCATCAGCAGCAGGACCAACTAGTATGGAAATAATTTGAAACTGTCAACATACCATTCAACCCATGATCATCAGGGTGATGTGAACTCTGATTGACATTTGACAACCT
>JAEMPF020001888.1:37342-43235 GCA_022496165.2 Catalaphyllia jardinei | reverse complement strand
ATTCTAAAGGATATCTTATTAGAGCAGTTAGGCAAGTCATTAATATAAAGCAGAAATAATAGTGGACCCAAGGTTGATCCTTGTGGTATTCCACAAGTAATAGTTTCACAACTGGATTTGGTATTACCAATCTTGACAAATTGAGTCCTGTTGCTTAGATAGTTTTCAAACCACTTAAAGGGAATTCCACGTATTCCATAATGGTAAAGTTTAGACAACAGAATATTATGGTTTACGGTGTCAAATGCTTTGGGAAAATCAAGAAAAAGACCACAGGTAACTAATTTTTTATCCATGGCCTTCTTAAGTGTATCAGTGAGTTCTAGAATAGCCTTCTCAGTTGAGTATCATTTCCTAAATCCAAACTGATACTTATATATAATTTCATGCTTTTCTAAAAAGCTGTTGAGTTGATTATAGATTAGCCTTTCAAAGACTTTACTAAAAGGCGATAGAGTTGAAATAGGCCTGTAGTTACCTGGGTTAGCGACATCACCATTTTTGTAAACTGGGGTGACCTGAGAAACTTTCAGAACACTAGGGACTATTTCAGTTTCAATTGATTGATTGTAAATTTTTGTAAAAGGTACTGATAGTGGCCCAGCTGCTAGTTTGATGAGTTTGTTAGGTATATCGTTTGCATCCAAGGTTTCGAAAAGAGATGAAACCTGGGTTTCTGTTACAGTGGTCATAACAAAACTTCGGGTTGGAGAAAATGAGATATACTGTGTAGGATTTACATTACTATTAGCAATTTCACTAACTAGATTTTTGGCCAAGGTTGACAAAATGTTTATTAAACTGGTCAGCAATATCATCATTATTAATATAAGTTTTCCTATTCCTGACTATTCTTAATGGGGTAGTCTGGCCCTTAGTCTTCCTTTTTATTAATGTACCAATAACCCTCCATGTAGCCTTTAGATTACCTTTACATAAGTCAAAGTGCTTGCAAAATAAGCTTTCTTACTCATACTTCTAAGATGATTCAGCCTATTTGAATATTTCTTAAATTCTTTAACTTTTCCACGATCTTTGGATAAAAAATGAGTTTGATACAAAGTGTGCTTAGTTTTAATAGATTTTAGGATCCCCCTAGATATCCAAGGTTTTTTAAGAAGCCTTTCTTTATTTCTTGACACTTGTTTTATGGGTGCATTTTTATCAACAATTGATTTGAGTGCATTAATGGTAGAGGTTGTTACTTCATGTAAATCTTTGCATTGGCCAGTGACGGCCTTCCAGTCCATTGCACAGATGTCAAGAAGATATAAATCAGAGTTAAATTTACTATAGTCCCTAAAGAAAAGTTTCCTACATAACTTTTTAAGTGATGTACCAGCCCCGGGGTACCAGCCACACAGAAAATTGGGAAATGATCTGAGATATCAACAGTACAATCCCTGAGACCAGACTGTTAATTGTATTAGTATAAATATGATCAATTAATGTTGCAGTATGGCTAGTGATTCTGGTGGGCTTTGTAATTATTGGCAGGAGATCATAAGAATAGAGCATATCAAGATATTGGCCTGTTTGTTGGTGCATGTGGTGTTTTAGTAAATCAATATTCATATCCCCCAAGATGTATACATCATATTTATTTAAATTTGATTCTTTTATAAGTTCTTCAAGTTTAACTGTAAACTCATCCACACCTGCAGATGGGTGTCTATATATACATCCAATTAAAATATGCCTATTATTATTGCAAGGATCAATTTCGATCCAGCAGGATTCAACTAGTGGTAAATCAATTTTCAAATCGGTCCTAGGAATGGTTTTAAGAACCTTTTTGGCATAGATAGCTACATCACCTGCAAGAGTGGGTGAGTCAACATGAAAAAGGTTATAATTGAGTAATTCTGTATTAGAAATAGAGTTTGGATTCAGCCGAGTTTCAGTGATAGCCATAACATCAAGCACTGAGTCTAGTGAGTATAACATGTCAGTCAGTAAATCCAGGTTTTTAGTCAGACTTCTTATATTACAATGAAGAAGAGAGATACCTTTGCCTTGTCTTCTTGTTAAAACATTATTCATTTTAGATATACTATGATAGTCAGACTGTGGGTTGACAAACATAAGATCAGGGTCAGCCTCATCATTTTTATCAGGGTTAGGTAGTACGTTATAGAAATCAGACTCCATTGCCTCATGAAATTTGATAGACGAAATGCTATTAACAAAAATGAATTCCCTATCATCTAAATCACTGAAGGGTAATAGCTGAAGTGTAATTATTATATCGAATTTACATACTAGGGAGCTTCTTGATCACTACATAGCATAAGTGAAATTATTAACTATTACTTATCTGGTCAAGATATTCTTCAAATTCCTCATGAGTGACAAAAACTTGAGTAGGAGACAGTTCATTCGCTTTTAGCATGATCTTGCCATTGCTGGTCCACAAATATTTAACATTATTCGCTCGCTTGTATTCTTTTAATCGCCCGAAGAGCCTTTTCCGGTAGTTCGTCAAAGATTCGTTAATGTAGATCTTGATATTTTCTGAATTTTTCGTTTCAGCAACCAAAGGCAAATGACAGGTGTTTTTTCCAACCAAATTCTTTCGTTTCTTGTATACTTCCTCCCTCTTCTCCCTTCGGACAAATTTGACAATCAAACGATTTTTTACTTTCCGTGTATCAGGAAGCCTGTGTGCTGTTGTAATGTCGCTGTCATCAATTTCTACTCCAACAAGGGAACCAATTTCTTTGACAATCTGATTAGGGTTGTCTTGAGGTCTAATTGGGACTCCAGTAACCTCCAAACAATCCCTTCGCAAGTATTGCTGCGTTTCATCGAGTGAGCATTCAATGCAATAAAGAGTCTCTTCATGTTTACGAGTCGTTTGTTCCACCTCATCTCGTTTCTCTTCAAGTAAATCTGTGATCTCCTTGTATTTATTATCGAGCTTCATTGATCCCCTTTGGAACTTTGTAGGGCTTGAATAACAGTATCATATTTCTTTGATATGAAGTCCTGAGATTGCTCCATAGCATCGCATCTTTCGGTCAGTAGTTTGATACTTGATTTCAGCGCTTGTATCTCCGTCTTAATTTCTCGCCTAATACTAGGTAGAAATTCGTCTTTCCACATTCCTCTTAATTGATCAGCACTTAAAGACCTTTCAGTAGACATAACAGCCTTAGATAATTATTGAGTTTGCAGAATTCAACATCAGACGAGCAGAGCACATGTCATGTCATGCCGCCATGATTATGCTAATTCAACAGAACAATAGCTGTGCACTTGTGTTATAAATCTTTGTACATTCCTTTGCGTCCACAGTATAACAAGAACGTGAAATGACCAAGTTCTGCGTCGTCTACGGAACGCGGACGACGACGGCTAATATTTCCATTTGGAACTGAACTCCGTCGTGGCATATTTAGCCTGAGCACGTTTTTAGAGCCATAGGCGTGTTGAACAGGTTTAGACAAACGCGAATTTCGCTTTTAAAATAAAAATTATTTTTTTCTAGGCATCGTCGTCGTCGTTGCTTAAGTTCTCTAATAAAAAAAAACTATGGCAACGGCTATCGTGCTATCATTTTGAGCTGAAGGCTTTCGCTGCATATTCACTTGACTCTAAAAAGGCTAAGAAACGGCTAAGGCTAAGGTTAGTAAGCTGTACCATTTTCCGCCAGTTCAGATTTTCCTTGGTTTTAAAGCTTGGTAAAAAGCTTATGTCAGAGACTAAAGAGGACTTTGTGCGTCGATGAGTTTGCAAAGTAAATAAATGTCTCTTTCAAGCTAAGACTTTCGCTGTCTCGAAATTTTGCCATCATTTGCGAAATTTACCGCAAAATTGTTTACCAAATTTTCATTTGCGATAGGCAGCTGAGGCTCTCAAAATTTCGAAAAAAATCCGTTGTACATTGCACTGACTAACCTTTTATTCTTATTTTTCCTTTGCGTTACAGTGAGGAAGATCGATGAATGCGCCGCAAAATTGTTGTAAGACCACTAACAATATGGAAGATACAGAAAGCATATATGGTATGAGCACCAAATCTTTCTTGTCTTGACGCATTCTCGTGCAACTTTTTTTTCTGTCAATACCAGGGAAGAACCTTACAAAATTACACTCAGAATATTAGGAAAAGCTACATTCTGCAAATTGACGGTTGAAATTTTCAGGTTATGAGGTTTGAAAAAAGTATTACCAACTAACGGTAGTTCGAGAACGGGAAAACGTTGAACATTGATCCACCCTAAGGAAAAAGATGACGGCTGTACATTTTGCCACTATTACTTCCGAACCAAACTAAGATCACTGGGCATACTGAAAGATATGGTTAAAAGGCAGTCCTTGCTTTACTAACAGCATTGATCTTTGGATGACTTAAAATTTTTCTTTGTGATTTTATACGCTCTTTTAGCGTTTTCGTGCGCAAAGCACAATACCTAAATGAACCAGTCGCCCTCTTTTTCCTTACGGTGGATTGCTGGAGACAGTGTGAAGCAAGTAAAGACGGTTATAATATTATTTACTTATGTCTTGCAGATGAGGTCAGGCAGCTTGTTGCTGTGTCCCCAAAGAAAACTCAATACGATGTAAGGAGTTAACAACTTAGCACTGGAATTATAATCAAAACTTTTAAGTACTTGTAAATGATTCCAAAACCTGCCTTGAATACTTGCAAATGATTCTAAAGGACGTGACTACGTTTGTTCATCTAATGTTTTTTTTTTGTAGGGTATTCGGCCTAATGCGAAATCTAGAAAACTTCTAGCAACTTAATGGTTTATTAATGTGTCTACGTAGGACAGTCTTTGTTTAGTCTGCAGGCCTGGCGCTGAGGGAGGAAATAGCTCCGTTATATATCCTACAAACAATTTTTAATTTCTATCAAAGAATGCTTTTTTTCAGTACTCAGAAGAAAATGGTCACAATTGACTTTAAAAAGCGCAAAATCGTATAGAAATGCTAAAACAAAGTTACACTGTAAAGTCACTCTATAAAACCAGCAAAACAATCTCTTAAAAGGGAAAGTAGGAATGCAGAAAATGCAGGAAAGTAATCAGTTACTTTCATGGCAATCTATATCTGGAAAGACTTTCTATCTTCTTTAAAAGACTTAAGTGTGTTTGCATTTCCGAAGTATATTTAAGCCTCGACCGTGCTCTGTTCTGTTGTAAAGCACGCAGGAAGGGGTGGAGCACGAAAGAAGTGTAGGGGAATGCACGAGAGGCAGTCGAGTGTTTTTCCCCACTTGTTGAGTGCTCTTCACATTCGCCGAATTTTCAAGCTAAACTTTATTTTATCTGATAAAGCACGCTAAAATCAGCCAATCGCACTCCTTGTTAGAATTATTCAAATAATTTGATTGGCTAACGAGACGGCAGCTGTCAGTCACAAAATGGACTTCAACTAAGCTTTCACTTTCGAGTTGCTTTCGTGAGAAGAACAGTAATGAAAGTTCGCTTTTTTAATCACCTGTTTAATTCGGCAGGTAGAGGTTGCTAGTCCAGGGGAATCCGGCCTTTGTGGCTCATGAAAACGTGTACTTTTCCAATGGAAATTACTAGACAAGGAGCTCAAAGCTTGCAGATGAAAATGCGAAATGCTGAGTAGTATTTGAAAAAAGCTACAGTTATTTACGGGTTCCACCCGCTTGCAGTAAGATTGCCCAAACAGCGTCAAAGTTGGAAAGACTAGACTGCTCGCACTTGTTCAGCTCCGAACACAGGAGCAAGCTTTCAACTGATTACTTGTCGGATACGAAATTGTTGAGGTTCCATTCGCTGAGATGAACGGAGCCGTCGCTACTAAGCAAGGGAACGTTACTACACTGCACGCAAGTGTTGTTTGAGCATTTTTACAAAAATAAAGCTTCTCATCATAAACAAACTGAGCCGGCTCAATTGGTATTTCTCTGCCT